>JAVSCE010018227.1:0-142319 GCA_032199065.1 Smutsia gigantea | reverse complement strand
TTAAAACCACAATGAGATATCACTCACACCAGTGAGGATGGCCAACATCCAAAAGACAAACAACAACAAATGTTGGCGAGGATGTGGAGAAAAGGGAACCCTCCTACACTGCTGGTGGGACTGCAAATTAGTTCAACCATTGTGGAAAGCAGTATGGAGGTTCCTCAAAAGACTCAAAATAGAAATACCATTTGACCCAGGAATTCCACTCCTAGGAATTTACCCTAAGAATGCAGCAGCCCAGTTTGAAAAGGACAGATGCACCCCTATGTTTATCGCAGCACTATTTACAATAGCCAAGAAATGGAAGCAATCTAAGTGTCCATCAGTAGATGAATGGATAAAGAAGAGGTGGTACATATACACAATGGAATATTATTCAGCCTTAAGAAGAAAACAAATCCTACCATTTGCAACAACATGGATGGAGGTAGAGAGTATTATACTCAGTGAAATAAGCTAAGGCGAAAAAGACAAGTATCAAATGATTTCACTCATCTGTGGAGTATAAGAACAAAGAAAAAAAACTGAAGGAACAAAACAGCAGCAGACTCACAGAACCCAAGAACGGACTAATAGTTACCAAAGAGAAAGGGACTGGTGAGGATGGGTGGGAAGGGAGGGACAAAGGGGAAAAATGAGCAATACGATTAGCAGATGTAATGTTGGGGGGGCACGGGGAGGGCTGTACAACTCAGAGAAGACAAGTAGTGATTCTATAGCATCTCACTACGCTGATGGACAGTGAGTGTAATGGCGTAGGTGGGGGGGACCTGATGAAGGGGTAGTTTAATAACCATAATATTGCACATGGAATTATAGATTAATGATACCAAAATAAATTATATTAAAAAAAATTAAATGGGTAACATTTTAAGGTGAAAAAAAACCATACATAAAGCATCATACCCAGTTCATTCCCTGTGCCTGATTGTGCACATTCATAGCAGAAAGCTGAAAGGCAGAAGGAAACTTTGAAGCTGCTCACATATACCTGACTAGTTCCACGTACTACCCCTCTGCTGCCACTCAAAACCAGCTTGGAAGTTTGAGTCTGGGTTGCATGGCACCTTCCTTTTTTTTTCTTCTTTAGTGTCGGCAGATTTTATTTTATTTCTGGGATAGGGTAAAACAACAGAAAGATGTAGGCAGTCTTTGTTATTTATGTAGCATGCTAAAAATTATGCAATAGATAGTAAATTAAGAAACGCTGCCCTATAAATTTCAATTAAATCTTACATTTGTTTTAATATTTAATACAGCTCATGAATCACATTTCCATCAACCACAATACAGATTTGGGAGAAGCTTATAAGAGTGTGTGAGATTTTTACAAGTATTGTTTTTCCTCGACTAAAGCCATCCTTTAAATAAAGTGTGAAGTCAATTAGATTCTCCTCTATGTTAGAAAACACAAAATCAGGTCCCATTGACCTGATGTTGCTGAATTGAGTTCAAAGCACAAATACAACTTCAGTTCATAGATTACCAGAACAGTATAAATTATATCCTCAAGGAACACCCCCATTCTCTTAATTTATTTTGTGATTTTGAGACAAATTGGGTAGGACACATGAGTTGATAATAAAATATGATTTGGCACAAGAGGAAGGTCTGTGTAGCTGAATGCTCAGAAGATGAGAACAAACTGGTTTAAAAGCCATTATGTTTGACTGCATGCATAGCTGACTGAACTTCCAGCCAACAGAGATACCTTTTCAGCTGAGCCTGTGGTGTATGGTGTGTGTGTGGTGATGGTGGTGGTGCTTGATACACCCAACATGTATATATATATATGAGTTTAAACCTCATAATTCAGCTTTAAGTTTAGATGAATGAATCTGTTTAGATTCATGAATTTCATAGGTGCAAAGGAGGGAGAAAATAAGTGCCATAGAACTTGAGGGGTTTATAGTTTAATGAGTCAAAACTGAATAGGACATGGAGCAATTTGAGCAAATACCTGTTGCATTGACTATTGCTCATCAAATGGCAAGTGTCAATAATTAATACCTAAGAAGCTCAAACACTAGCTCAGAATCCTTCTCAACACAGTTACCTCCAAGGGGTCAGAGTTCGTATGCAAAACAAAACCTATTTTTCATTCATGGATTAGGGATGATTGGTATCAAAACTTTTGGTGCTGAATTCAATAAAATCTCAGGGGATAAGGATAACAGTGGTAGGAGTAGTGGTGAGGGAAAGCGAGCTAAGCATGGAGGAACAGTGCTTGGATCTGGCTGAGCATTTTGAGCGGAAAGGGCTAATGTGAGTGATCACCAAGGGAGGAAGTAGAGGGGTACTCCGGAATGGAGAGACAGCCCACATGGGTCACCTACGCATTGCCATGCAATAAGGTATCCCGTGAATTTGGACCTGAGAAGATAAAATTTGGGGAGCTTAAGCAGAGGAATGGAGACACACAGGAAAATTGGGTGACATTTGTGGGTAATTGAGGATGACATCGATATGATGCCAGTGTATTTTTAGAGGACTTATGTCCAGAGGCAGAAAGCATATCATCGGGGAGCCACTGTGAACCTGTGATAAAACAAAGAAGATGACTTGAGTGTACGACATGGTCTATTGAAGGCTATGCCAAGAAGCACTGGTAGGGGGTGAGGAAGTGTACAGGGAAGGGAAGGCGGTCAGAAGAGTGTGTGTTAATGAGTAGTCACCACTGCAGGCAGCTGGTACTTGGGCCTTGAGGGGACTCTACAAGGCAGTAGAGATTACACCACCCGAGACAGCTGGGTATTTATCCATCCGTTCCCCCTTGTCATTGACAGAGAGCTGACCCAGGGCATTAGCTCTGCAGTCCTTCCAAGCTGCCCATATGGATTGAGAGAAAACTGAGGGTGCCCTGGATTTTGTTTCCTCTCTCCCTTGTCAATTAAGGACCAGCCCAGCAATTTCTGGCTACTACTTTTTCAGAAGAAAACTGTCATTTTCACCAGCATATCTATTGAGAAAAGGTGACCTGATTGCACCTAAGTTTAGACGTCATGGATAAGTTATCGTCACGTTACTTTCAAACCCATCCTGTTTACCTTCCTCCTAGGAATCTGAAATAATCCTTGTACCCTTCCTGAGCCTTCTTTCCCTGCTTCAGTGCTTGGGAAGGGAGAGACCCCTGAGCATTCACACTTCCCCAGGAGAACCTGGATCTCCTGCATCTGAAGTCACCTGATGTATTTTTAGGCATGGTGCCTTGTGAAATAAAACACTCTCCCTTGATGGGCATCAAACCCATCCCTAGTGAGGAGGTGCACCGACTTGTTAAGGCAGCACAACTTCACCATAGGCAGGGGAGTTCTCACCTAGTTTTGTAGCTTGAAATATTATAATGTTACAAATCATCCTTAGACTGGACCTGGATTCCGAACCCATTGAATGACCTACTCAAGATTTCTACTCGAATATTTAAGGAGCATTTCAAAATTAACGGTGTGAAGTTCATCGTCATCACCTGCTAGTCCGCTCATCTCAGTTTCTTCAACTCAGTGAATGGCAACTCCATTTTTGTAGTAGCTCAGGACAAACATCTTGAATTCAGCATTGCCTCCTCTTTCTCTCACACCCATGTCTGATGTGGCAGCAAATTCCATTGACCCTGACTTTCGAATAAATACCTGAATCTGCCTCATTCCCCACTGCTACCATCTGTGTCCAAACAATCGTCATTTGCCAGGATTATTGCAATAGCCCTTCAATTCTGTATTGCTGCTTTTCATTCTCTTCTTAGCGCAGTTATCAGAGTATCATTGCAAAATGGCCAGATCATGTCCTTTATGTGTTCAGACCCTCAGATTGCTTCCTTATACACTCATACAGTCTGTGCAGAGCCTACAAGGACCTTCGTGGTCCAACTCGCCCATTGCTGTCTGATCGTACCTGCTACTGCTTCCCCCTTGCCATACCCATTTACCTGATGTTCTTGGAATGGACCAGGCACATGCCCACCTCAGCACTTTGATCCTTCTGTCCTTCCTGCCTGGAATGTTCTTCCACAGATTTTAAGTGAAGAGGGCTTACTTCCCCTCCCTTTTTTGGATTTTGACCCAGATTTCATTTCACCAGTGAATTTCCCTGGCTATATAATTAAACTGACAAGCAGGCCGACATTCCTTATCCTACTTTCTGGCTTATTTTTCCTTGGCACATAGCATGAACTTTTATATTTTGTCTGCTGCTTGTTTATCTTGCTTATGGCCTGCCTTCCCCCACTAGATATAAGTATGTATTTCATTCCCTGCTATAATCCCATAGTTAAAGGAATGCCAGTCTCCAAATAAGTGCTCAATAAATATTTGACTGAATGAGTAAATTAATTCATTATTTTAGGCAAAGGGGACTTTCCTTTTAGAAACACTGAGCTTTTCATTTATAAGCCCAATTCCTATTGAACAATCTCTATAGTTAGCAGTTTAGAGGTGATCATGGAAGCTGAGACTGTGGTCTTCCCAAACAGGACTCTAGGTGCCCTTAGACTCTTTGTATAAAGGATCAGCTCACTACCACATTTAGCACATTGTTTTTTCACATCCCATTTGCTAAATTTTTACAGCCAATTGTGGTATGACAGTGTTCCTGGGGGCATTAAAAACAATAGAGAACACTGACTGTGGAACAAAGAGGATGAGAAAATCATTATGTCTATAATGATGGAGGTCTTCCTGCTTTCCTGGATTCATCTCCATGAGCCACTCTGTATTGTACATCATATTAGCCACCCCCAGGAGTGAACATTCGAGTATTAGGACAAGAGTTGGCTCTCAGTGCAGGAAGCTCCTATCATACTTTGCTCCTGCTGAACTGATATACACGCTCCAAAACTCTGACCCTTGGAGCCTTTCAGCTCTCCAATTTTGGAAATCAGGCTGCCGAGGGCAAAAGTGTGATAAATTCTAGGCTAACTCAGCCAATGTAGGCTTGGGGCAGGCAAACATTTAATGTTCCCGTCTCAGAAGCATGCCACACAGGGCACAATTGATGGCCTCTGTAGAAAATGAAGCTTGCAGGCTTGTGACACAAAGGCAGAGAATCGCTGCTTATGGTAGAACTGTCCTGGGCACAAGCAGTAGAGGATTTCGGACCCAATCTGTCTAGACCTATGGGCCAGCTACTAGTTGCTATGAGGTGTTGAGACCTGTGGTTTTTTAGTTCCCCCATCCTTCCACAACACTATATTTTACATGGTCTAATTCTGCCAAGATTCTGGATGAATGAATAAGTAAAATTATAATGACAATAATATGAACAGTAATAAAGTTTGTCTTAAAGAGAATGCAAAATGATTGTATTTGGACCCAAAACAACTTTAAGGATTCAGTGGTACTGGTGAAATAGACCTTGTAATGTACATCTGCTTGTGGATACTTCAGACAGGACCCCAGAGCCACCCAGGAACTCAGCCCCCTCTGGGCTGTCAGAAGGTGTCCATGGTCTGACACCTTTGGCCACCTCATTCTCCCTCCCACACTTGGCCACGCAAGGTATGTGACAGGTCAAATGTCCCAGACCTATGGATTTTCAGTTAACTCCTAAAACTATAAATGTCCATAAGTCTGCTGAAGTCAAAAATTTTAAGGTTGCAAGGCAATATCTTGTCTTTTCAGAAGAATAAAACAATACACAAATACACATACACACACATTCAGAATTTTGCTTGTTTGTCCATAAAATCCATAAAAAGGGGGCTTAGTAGGAAGGTTCTGATTCTATCAGAATCACTATTTCTTATAAGAACAAATATAACAAATATAAGAACAAATATTCTGTTAACCTGGTTTTTGAAAAAAATATGGTGAATAATTTCCGCCGATCATCTCTTAATCATTTGAAGACTTGAATTTAAGTTATACCATATCAATATTATGTCAGACAGTAGACTGCTGTATTTTCTCCAAGCCACTCGTCTCCATTTTATCACACATTTATCTAATAAAATACTAGTATATTAGGATTCTAACTACCAGTTGCTGTGAGGTGTTAAGAGTGAATAAAGAATCTTTAAGTTCAATAACTCTCTCACCTGCTTCAGCTGGACTTACCAAGTTTCTCAGGAGGCCTTGGCCACACTGCCTATTACAGGGAAATGATTTGGTGGAAAAAAACTCTAATATATCCTACTCCAGATTTGAGGAAATATATGAAGATTGCCTATTTATATAATAAGTATCTTTGTAAAGAGGTATGCATGAAAATCAAACAAAAATAACCATGTCCCATAGATAAACTTTATTTTCACAAAAGAATAAAAATAAAACCAATAAAAAAGGACTTTTATCAAATAGAAGTTAAAACTCCATATGATTTTACCTTGTATAAGCTTATACTACATTAAGATTGCTATATACCATGACAAGTAGAATTCCATTCTTTACTGAGGGCCCAAACTAATTCTAATTATGCAAGCAGGAGATAGAGGCAGCAGAAATACAGCTCACCAGTCAAATATATGCAGAAAAAGCCAAACCCATGTTAGTTTGAGAGACAGTGTTACCATTCAGGGCAAAAAATAAACATACCATAAATGAGGAAGAAGCATTCAGGTTTTTGTCCCATTCAAGGATGTCTTGGGATATCCCGGATGTATGCTCCTGTCTGTCTTTTCATATTGCCAAGTACCCATAACATGAACTTGCAAGGTGCCCTGCAAATGCCCACTGGTTTGGATACCCTGTGCGTTTCTGGACAGAGATGGCATCCTCAGGGCACTGTGTTGAGGGGAGCGGCGTGAGGAGGCGGCTTTGCAGTGTGGGTACAGCTCGCTGCCGTCCTCTCGGGGTGACAGCAGCTCAGACTGTCCTCCTACAGCTATGACCCCTAAGGTTGTCAGATGTAAGGTCATCCAATTCCATCTTCCCCCTTGAACACACATTTTCTCCTCCCCTTAGAATGATGAGTGGGAAAGAGATCTTATTTTAAACCAATTGCCATTAAGAAAATTTCCCACAGCATAGAAACAGGGCCGGAATTTTTAGCCATTTTACTATTATTCACCGTAAATGGAGATGGTAGAAACCTGATGTTCTGGGGTGGAAACAAGCCGTGGTGTTTGTTGTCGCTTAACATATCCAGTAAGGAACCTCTTAAGGTGACAAACCATTCAGGTGTTACTTACTAGTGCCCACTGTTGAGCAGATTTATACATGTGTGGCTGTGTACATATATATACCATAAATATAATACATATAGAGAGTGTAAAGCTTTGTTTGTAGCCAGGCAACAGAAGGAAATACCACTTGCTGGAATCACTGGTTATTAATGTTGTTTCTTTAAAGCTATTCTGCACAGATTTTTACTCTGCATTTTTCAGATAGTAAAAATAATACCTGTTAACAGCTGAAGTCTTTAATGTACTATAAAAGAATATAAGATATTAGAATATATATGCCTGTCCTCAGAGCTATTAATGATTTCTGATTTGATTAGTTAGATATCAGTAGTGAACATTTGATCAAATATTGTTTAAAACTGAGGTATTTATCATAAATATGGACTATCTGAAACATAAGTTGTAGACATCTTGTTTCCCCGCAAATAATGGAAGGATCATCTCAATCGTGTTAAATTTTGGGTTAAACACATACCAGCTATATAATGCCTGACATGCCAAATATTTGGAGTTTTTCTTCAAGGTTTCTTGCTTTCACCATATTATGTCTAGATTGATGTTGGTAATGAGAGTGGCAATGCTGTGACTTTAGTCCAGGCTGCTGTTTGCACTTGGAAAGTATGGCTGAAAAGGAACTGGGAATTTAAATGCAATTTAAATCTTCAGAAAATTGTTGAACTTGATTTTGCGTCTGTGTGTATGGGAAGAGGGGTTTTTGCCTGGGAGGTCTGTGTGTGCAGCATGGTAGGGAGTTATGTAGATGTGTTTGTGTACTCATCTTCAATAATCCTGACAAGATCACAAAGTCAAGATATTTTTTAATTGAGATTATGTTCATAAAGTGCAGAATTCCTGGTGACCTTTGTGATGCAAGGAAAACTGTATCTTCCAGTAGCATGCTTCCCAAGACAGTAAATAATAAGAATGACCCTGTTAGAGAGTAAATCAGTCACACAGTAAGGCCAGCAAATGTCTTCTCAGTGTGTCCACCTCGGAGGAGGAAACAGAACACACTGACATTTCAGAGTGAGCATTTATTGGGAACATCTCCCATCAACATTAATGACAACTGTGTATTTAAGGCACTGCTCTCTCGCACTCAGGGTGTATTTAATCCTCCATGGCAAAGCTTTGAAACCTTTTTCCCATCTTAAATGATACTCTTTGGTAAATGTGCTAAATTTTTAACAGTAGATATGGCTTTCTATGAGTCCTCCCAGCCATCTGTATGAGTATCTAAGTACTGAAGTTTTCCATTGCTATGAACTTCCTTGGTCATCTATGCCCTCTTCAGAGATATTTTTTCTTTCATCAAGACAGCAAAGCAGAATGCTAAGGAGAAAAACCTTAGTGGGTCTCCCTGATTCCCCACTAAAACCCCAACCTGGGTTCCTTTATACTCAAGAGATGCTCTAGGAAGTGTCTTGTTTCTAGGCAATCTTCATCTGTCTCTGGAAGAACAAGTGAAGGCCAGGTCCAGCATGATGGAAACACTCCCTAGAAAAATGCCTAAAGAAAATGGGAAAACTGGAGACATCAAACTATCTTAAATCATTAGGGTAAAAAAGATGAGCATATAGAGGAACCCAGAACATCAGTAACCCTGGTGAACAGCAGTGCTGCTGTCATGAGCTAGGCCCGTGTGGAAGACACACCCTCTCACTGAGCCCTCGCAGCCGCTGGTGAAGGAGGCAGGTTATCCTCACTTGACTCAGAAGCTAAGTGGCTGTAAGAAGCAGAGTGGGGGAATCCTCTCCATGAGATGAGAATAGCACAGCTGCCAAGGGGACAAGATTGTGTGGCCTTTGCCTTCATCTATAGAAAGGGTCACTTCTCAGGGACAGCCATGCTCTCTTCCAGGATCAGAGTAGACTTGTAGTTCTAATACAGTGTGAAGGATGGGGATTAGACTAGGAGGGTAGCTCACAAACATGAACTTCCTGACTCTGTTTACCCATTTGATCACTTCCAAGAACCATTCAAAAGCTGAAATGGGGTGTCATATGGACCAAGCTGCTGCCATCTCAGTGCCTAGAGCACCAGCCCCACATCTCTGACAAGTATCTGGGTTCCCAACCTCCCTGGTGGATTGGGCAGAGCACGGTACATGCATTTATCAGATCAGCTGAGTGACTGTGCAAAGGCCGTCCTGATGAGGGACCTTACTGGGATGGCAGATCACAGAGGCTGATGGTACCACTGTGTCTCTCTAGGACCAACAGGTGGAATTAAGTGCCTGTCAAGTTTCTTCTGTCCCTGTGATGATTCCAAGCGATCTTACACTGCCATCCCTAGTCAGGGGCCCATCTCCTGGGATTCATTTCCACACCTAAGGCTTCATACCTAGCACATTGTCACTTCTCACCAAATGGATTGTAATTCTTTACAGAAGATACTCACTTTTAAAACTCTTTCCTTTTTGAAACCCAACCAAAGCCTAAAGGTGCTTTACATAGGAAGTAACTTTAAGGTTCTTGGCCAGGTAGCTATCAAAAAAACAAACAAAAATACCTCCATGGAAGAGTAAACTTGACAATTTTGCTTCTGTCTAAGGAACACAACTATTTTTACTGGAACGCAAGCTCTTCTTCATGTCATTCTAAACTTCTGTAAAAAAGGAACTCATGGGTCCATCCTTCTATATTTATTTCTCAGTCCCCTATGAAAATTACTAGTCAAAAAACATAATGGAAGGTCAGTGTAGCTTCTTTGAACAATACATTTTTCCCCGTTTGTTAGAATTGAATGACAAATATTGCCAGTCTTTCTTTGCTCTCTGCACTGATGGCTTGTCTCAAGTACAGTCCCTATTACCAGTTAGGGGACAGCTGTCTGGGGCTCTTTGTCAACACAGACAGAATTACCTGTCCTGAGAAAAAAATTATTTTGATATCAGCCCTCCCTGAAACCAAACCTCTTGCCATACGCTCTGTGGAAGCACAGTGTGGGTTGAACAGTGGTCCTATGTTGAACAAACATTGAAGAACTGAGGACTTCTCTTAGGACTCACTTTACAACCAGAAGGCAGGTGTCAAGTGGCCTACATAGGCGGTAGCAGTGGCAGAGGGAAAACAGTGTGACATTGAGATACAAATTTATGTCTCCATTCTCCCACTCACCTGGGGCAAATTTTTCTCAAACGGTGTTGTGAGGAATACATGGGAACACGTGTGACACATAGTACAGGCTTATGTTCACCCTCATTGATTCTTTCCTATTTCAACCTTTCCTTCTGGCAGCAGATGAAGAATAAGTTAAAAAATAGTATGACCAAAATGTGGTAAACTCTTTACATAATGACAAGATGGAAGAAAGCCCAATGTGATCCTATAGCCTCTTCAATCTCACCATTTTCCATAGCATAAACTTGAGAAAAGTCCAAGCTGACATTTCCTCATGACTGAGGAATGGACTAAGTTAGTTCATGACCGTGCTAGAGTTAGTTAAATATCATAAACCATGGTGTGCTTCCCACTGAAAGCAAAAATTGATGTGGTATAGGCTACTTGCTAATCTCATGAAAATAACTGATTATAAAGAAATATAATTTGAGATTTTTTCCCTTAATTCAACACACGTTTGATGAATCCCTGGAACAAAAATATAGTGCCAAGTGATATAGCTTCTCTGATCAACAGGCATATTCTAGCCTTGGAAGGTCTGGAATGGAAGCCAGTACATAAGCAAGTAATGCCAACTCAGGGAAATGCCTGCAGTACTGGGGGTATGCGTCCTGCTGGTGCAAGGAGTGATTGATTCCAGCCATCGGTGAAAGTCTGCTGTGGTGAGATATACTGGCAGAGTTTTAAACCACAAATATAAATTTCCTTAGTGAAGAAAAGAGGGAAGTCCATTCTAAGAAAAGGTAACATGAATGTGCAAAATAGATTTGAGACCAAAGGAGCTACATAGGCAAAGGCACTTATTATCAGAATACAGGGCACTTCACTTTTCCCATGGTTGTGCCTTTGCCTATGTAGTTCCCTTGGCCTGAAGTTTTTGAGGGTTTCTTTTTTTGCATGTTCTGAATTTCAAAAACTCTGAAATCTTTTGCACATGGATGTTACATGTATAAAAAGTATGTATGTATGTACATGTATCGGGTAACTTTTGAATTTTTAAATAGATAAAATTATTCTAAGGACCTCAACTTTCTGGTCAACCTTCTGTAAGTGAGAAGGCAGCCCTAATATTCAGTGATTTGAGGCATGAAATGGGCAGCAACTCTGGTAACAAACTTCCCTACCTTCCCCACTGCTGATGCCCTGTGCCCTAATACATCAGTGGGGAAGCAAAACCACTTTCTGTTTCTGTTCCAGAATCAAATTTTCAAATGCTGTTTATTGAATAAAGAATGAAATAGAACACAAAGGGATAATATGCAAACCTACTTAACATAAATAAGTCAGCACTGTGGCAAAGCAGCTCGGAAATGCTGCCCATGATACACTTGACCCAGACAATGGTAGCAGAGTTGGCTACACAGTGAGGGAAAATATAACATAAATCCATATTATTTTTACAAGTAATTAGATTTCCAGGTGCTGTGAAGTAGCAAATGAAGCATGGTCAGAGTGTCCCGCATGGTCAGGGGGCTTGGGGTGTCAGGGGAAGAATGGTTGTGGATGCTAGGACTTTCATCAGGGAGGAGAGGAAGAGGGAAATCTCCAGGGACTCCCAAGTTGTCTTCCAGTATTTCAAAGGTTGTATAGGAAAGATGGATTGAATTTTTTCTATAATGACCCTAGGGAATGAACCAGAAGCAAAGGATAGGGAGGAAACGTTTCAGAAACCTTCTCCCTCCTAGAGCTGGCCGTACTCCAGGACCAGAGTCTGAGAACTCATCGACAGCCATGAGCACGTCATGTGCCTCAAGGAATAGGAAAGCAGAGTGTTAATTAGATCAAAGACTCGCTGCTTGGCATTCTTTGTAGTATCCATGCCCTCCTGTCTTTGTCTCTCCCTAGGATGATTTGGCTTCTTTTTCACTGTGTTAGAGAACAAACACAGGTGTGTCAGGCTGAAATGTACTGGCCTTTCAGAGGCAGCCCCTTCCCACCCAGGAACAAACAACACTGGCTTTAGGGTTGTCAAGCTGCTGTTCATTCTCAAACTTTTCCACTTTGGGAATATTAACATGTAACACTTAATATTATCACAGTGGTGATTATTTATCAGGAAACGTTCTTCAGTGAATGGGGTAATTTTATTGTTTCTTTTTGGAAAGACTAACAGAGCTGGATGGATGGTTGGGCAATGGAATAGATAGATGATAGATTAGACAGATGATGATAGACTAGCTATAGATAGATAAAGATAGGTGATAGATAGGTATAGATATAGATAGTAGATAGATGATAATGTTCCATAGACTTAGAGTCCTCTGAGATAAGGTGACTCACATCCTTGAGTCACATGACACTACCTCCCATTTTACTCCTAAAAAAACTAAAACAGCTTATTGTTAATGACATGTAACATTTATTGACTGCTTGCTAGGTAATTCATTTACATCACTGAATCTTACTTTTAATCCATCATCTTTTTTTTAAGGGAAACTTAAGGCTTAGGAAATATAATTTCTCAGAGTCCTGAAACTGACAGAGCCACGATTGGAGTTCTATTCTATCCCCAGAAAAAAACATTTTTAACCTAAACAAACAAATGTAGAAACAGAATAAATACATTGAATTCTGTCTGGGTTTTTGTGTGTGTGTGTGGTGAATATCAGAATAATTAGATACGGGTGTATGTTAATAAAAGATCATGAGACTTGGCATCCAAATGTCTGGGGTCCTGGCCTAGTTTTTTTTCAGCCATGGAACCCAGGACCACTTCTTCCTAAATCTTCCCAGTTACATACAGCCCTTCATAACTCTAGTCTGTAATATTATAGTACAAGTTATGAGATGGGATTTTGTCAGTGACTTAATTAGTGTGGTCCATATATGGAGCCACATTTGAGAATCAGGGCCTTAAAAACTTAACATATAAAAGTTGAAAATGAGTGGACAATAGACACAATGTTAAACCTCAATAGTAATAAGAGAGTCATTGATTGAAACCTGTTATTTTTCATAAAATTAACAAGAAGTCTGTTTTAATGATAACACAAGGGTTTAAGAAAATAACAACACTCACACACTGTCCATTGTTACAGTCTTTCTAGAGAGCAATTTTACAATATATACAATAGATATAAAATATGAAAGCTCTTTCAGAACTTAAATTGTAGTTATCTGAAAGCTCATCACATCATCGTTTATGAATTTCAAGACTAATAAATCAATGCTCAGTACCCACTCAGAGATTACCATGTTAATATTATGTTGTAAAGTTTCTAATCTTTATTCTGGGTACACACACACACACATTAAAAATTACTAATGGAATGCTTTGCACATGCTGTTTTAATCTGCCTTTTGCCTTATAAAACATACAATGAATGTACTGTAATTTTGTTTTATTACCCTGTTGTTGGACATTTGGAGTTTAACCATTTTTTATATTATAAATAATGCTATGCTCTATATCATTTTAGCTAATTTTTAGGGAACTGTTTGTGTATATTTTTTACCTATTATTTTAAAAGAACAAAAATATGATTGGGACACCTGGCACTCTACCCATGCTGACCCTGACCCCTGCTCTCTAGTGGCAGCATTCTCAGGCTAGTTAATGGAGCTTTACTGGTGAATATTATCCCATTTCACTTTTTGTAAGCTGGACTCGTCAAGGATTTACTACACTGTATAGAATCTATGGATTCATTCCATCACCTCCATGCTTTGCTCTAAGAGCACTTGTATTTGTGTCTCTGCACCATAGGTAGGTGGCATCCAATGGTCATGTCCTCTGGATCTGGATGGGCAGTTTCCTCCTAAACAAAGATTCAAGCATTTTAGGACTCCCCAACTGCATGAAATTCTGACACCTGTTATAACATGGATAAAACTTGAGGACATTATGTTAAATTTAAAAGAAGGATCACAAAAAGACAAATACTGTATGTTTCCACTCGTATGATGTACCTACCATAGTAGTCAAATTCATAAAGACAAAAGAAAATAAAAGGATGATTGCCACAGGCTGGGGAGAGAGGGGAGGGGGGAGTTGTTTAATGGTTGCCCTTTTGCACAAGAAAAAGAGTTCTGGAGAAGGGCGGTGGTGATAGAATCACATCGGTGTGCATGTACTTAATGCCACTGACCTGAACACTTAAATATTTAAGATGGTAAATTTATGTTCTGTGTATTCTACCACAATTAAAAACAAAGAACAAAAAACACAACTCCCATCCAGAACCTGGAAATAGCTTTTCTCACCATCCTTGCTATAGGTGTCTGAACTCTTTATGTACATTATTGGAAGGCTTGATTTTGTGTCTTATTATATAAAACTCCATGAGGCCAAATACTTGGGATGAAACCTACCACCAGTAGTATCAGGTTAACTGGGAGGTCCTGGCGGCCACAAAACCAAATGCTTCCTTGCACCAGAAGAGTTCAAGCCCCTGTGGACCACAGGGCTGGGAGGCACGTTTTGTGACTTTTTAGCCCGTGGCAGAAGAGTTGAGAATCTGCATAATCTCCTCCCCAGGTGAAAACTAGAAATAAAATAACTCTTTGAGAGGGAGCTTTGCTGTCTTTGTTAATGCCATAGGGGTCCTGGATTTAAAATTTCTGTGATAATTGCAAGGAAGTTGAGCATTAATTCATTAATCCATTCACTTAGCATGCATAGGCTGCTGGAGCTCTCTTCACAATATATCCAATGTTGGTGCCTCGTCAACACCTGTGCCACTGGCCGCCTCATCTATACCATATCTCCTTCACCTGGGTTATTACAACAGTCTTCTAGCCAATATCCTTGTTTAACCCCTTGCCCTACTGCCCTCTCTTTTCCACACGATGACCAATTTTGTTACAATGCAAGTCAGTTCCTCACTTTTCTGCTCAATACTCTCCAATAACTCCATCTCCCTTAGGGAAAAAAATGCAAAATTGCAAAGATTGCATGTGCTCAGGACATCCCATTGACTGAATAAAATGACATGAATTAATTAATAATCAGAAACTGAACTAGTCTCAGAGCTACAAAGACAAATGACATTCTTTTCTCTCTAAGAGTTTATATTCTGGGATGCGAGATGAACTCACGAATGAATACAAGAATTATGTTATTTCTACCCTCGTCAAGGTCGGAATAAAGATAGTTTGGGCACAAACAATGAAATGGCCAGTTCTAGCTGGGTGGGAAGAGAGTTGACACTTGAGTCATAAAATAGTAGAGATTCCAGTGTGTTTGAGGACATGGAGAGACTTTCCAGGAAAGAGAACCACAGAAGCTGAAGTTCTCAGGTGAGCATGCATAGCCAAGAAGGAGCAAGTGGTTTATATGGCAGGACATAGGGGATGGGATGGGATGGGATGGGGACTGGGGCCTTAGAGGCCAAAAGTTATGTTGGAAAGGGTAAACTAAAACCCTTAGATATTGATATTTGCATTGTTTGAGTTCACCGTATTATCTTCTAAGCAGTGGGCTGTCACTGAGGTTTTTAAGATGGGAGAGATTAGATTGCATCTAGAAGCAATGGGAAGAACCCATTAGAGAATTCACAGTTGGTCAATACTAAGAACGAACACTTACTGAACACCAATTTCCAGGCTCTGTGCTATGTCCTTCGCTTTTATGTCATTTAATTCTCAGAACAGCCTATACAGTTGGTACTATTATCTTTTCCCGTTAGAGATGGCAGCATGAAGATGGAAAGATGTTAAGCCAAGGCCCATACTGTAGTAGGTTCCAGAACCAAACCAGAAATGCAGAGAATCAAACTTTAGACAAGAGAGGGAAAATATATATATATTGAGGAAATAAAAGTTCCAGAACATAGTCCATTATCAAATATAAGGGGTAAGGGAGGGATAGGAGACTTACGTGCCCCCTAAGGCACAATTCAAACACCATAGTTAGAAGATAAACAGAAGATGAGAAAAAGGAAAAAAATTAAAAAGCACTTTGAGATTGAAAGGACTTGGAGAAAATGACAGATGTAGAAGATAAAGAAGATGTAACATTAATCCATAGGAGTAACTGAAGAAAACCAAAGCAGTGGATTAGAAAGACATAGTAAATAGCGTCATTCAAGAAGACTTGAAACTACAAATTGAAACTTGAAATGACATAATGAAGAGGCAAGCCACATTCCTGAGGAACCTCATGCAGAACAGCCTATATCAACATACATTCTAATAAAACTATAGGTCTTTAAAAAGAAACAGTATTTCTTGGACATGTAAGCAAAAAGATCAAGTAGCTTATAAGAGAAATAATATCAGATTGTTATCAGACCTCCATAGCAACACTTAATGCTACTAAACAATGAAGGAACATTTAATATCCTCAAATAAACTGCAGATCTTGACTTTTGCATGGGTTTTATTATCCGACCTGACCTTCCAGTGAAAAGGTTGCCCAGCTCTTCTGTTTTGACACTTGGTTGGTGTCTTTCCGTCTTGGTATTTGTGAGTCGTAGCCTTGGTAGGTGCAGTTCTTCCACAGATTCCAAAAATGAGCACTGGTGCCCAGTTAAAACTGTGAGGTGTCATGGTCTGCATGGAAAAAGGTATCATTTCCCCACCCAAGGGAAGAGTGATAGCCACATACTGTGATAAATGTGCAAGAGCTCGGAGAACATTATCCCTGTGTACCTTTCTTATGGGATCTACTAGAGAATAAGCTCCAGAGAGTAAAACATTCTGTAAAGACACTGACACAAGGCTAGAAAAGTAGTTTAGCCCATAAAAAAAGAAGGGTGATGCACACAGAATATCCTCCTTTGGCACCTGCTAATGAATGAGTGGATCTGGGAAAGGATCATCTTCGGATGATGACGTTCATAAAAGAGAGCATCAGTGCCTCCTCGAGAAAGCGCTTAACATCCCCTGCTAAAAATGATCCAACTTAAATCGGATCAGACTTCTAATACTAACTCTCCAAATGAAGAAAACACAAAGGACTGATATGTCAGCCACTCCCTGTGAGTAGAGTACAGTCATCCAAAGCAAGACAATGAAAAATATGCAGGAAATGTTAGAAGCATAAAAGAGACTTAAGATACGTATCAAATAATCATCGTGTGTGAGCCTTGTTTGGGTGGTACTTCAAACAACCTGAAAAAATAATTATGATCAGGAAAATATGAACACATGTGTATTTGACGCTATCAAGAAACTACCCTTATTTGTAATAATGGTATTACATTCATGTTTGTAAATCATTTTTATAGAATATTTACTTACCAATGAAATAATAAGATGTGTAGGGTTTGCTTCAAAATAATCTGATATCAGGGAGTAAGTAGAGGTATGAATGAAAAATGATTGGCAGGGTATGGATAATTAATCTGGGTATATCCAGTATGCTATTTTTTCCCTCCTTTTGTATAGGTTTGAAATTTTCAGTTATAAGTTCTTAACAAGACGTCAGGAGGGTTACAGGCACTTACATTCTGGTACTTCAAATTTGCATCGAGCCCTAGAGAAAGCCATCTCCTGATTACCATTGAGCTCTTAGAGGCACTGACAAGAAAGTCTGAACATAGATTTTCAAAGTAGCAAATCCCTTGGATACCTGAGTTTCCAACACATTTCACCTCACTTTTCCCATTGCAATTCAGTGGAATGCCTTTAGCGGGGACTAAAATTACAGCGACTTCTCAAAGTGAAGATTTAATAATAAGGGTCCTCTTAAAAGGTTAACTTTCAGACTTTCATTATACGCTGCTAGGGGAATTCTTTTTTGGGTGTGCTCGCAGATGGAGGCTTGCAAAAAAGAAAAACAGCCCTGGTGTTTGAATGACAAATTATCACTCATCTCTTTCTTATTCTCTGTGTTTTCTTTCTAGATATTTCCACACAATATACTTAGGCATCCGAAGTCGCCAGAGTGGGGAGAGTGACAGATGGAGGTTTTACTGGAGAATGGTGTATGAGTATGCAGACGTGAGTATGCTGCATTTGCTAGCCACCTTTCTGGAAAGTGCTCCACAGCTGGTCCTGCAGCTCTGCATTATCGTACAGACTCATAGCTTACAGGCCCTCCAAGGTAAGGGCTTGCAATTTGGTTTCTGAATTTGGGGGAAGATTGACTGGCTACTGTTGTCACAATCCAAGGAACTGTTCTAATGCCCTTTGTTGGCACGGCCATGGTGCTTCCTGTGGTTCGTTTGCTGTGTGATGTGGGAATGTGTGAAAGATGCATATTTTCTTCTTTGCTGTTGCTTGTCCTGGCTAATTTATAGAAAGACAATTCTTTTTTGCCCTCTGAGTGGAAAACAATCTTTATGATTTTATACTTGATCAATATGAGAGTAGAGTCAACTGAAGCTTTCTGGTTTGTGTGACAGAGTAATTTCCAAAAATGTGAAAAAAAAAGCCATAGCTCTCTCTCTAACATCATATATATATATATATATTTAATAAACATTATATGTATTTGAATATTAGGGTAATCTCTATTTCCTTTAGTTCCTTTTGGCATTAAGAAACAGAGAGAGATTAAAGGAAATGATCAGGATTACCTTAATATTTTTTTAAAATGGTCACATGGGAAAAATGTTGTCAATATTTATAATATATTGTTTACATACTAAGTTTTAGAAAACAAATAGTATCAGATTAATATTTTTGTATTTTGCTTTCCAGTTTGATAATCTTGTCAGGAAGACAATTCCATTTATAACAAATCTTCTGTGATGTTTCCTTAGGACCTGCTGCTCAAATCTTTTCTAGAAGCAGGAAAAAGCTAGACAGGAGCAGTGGGTAGGTAGATGAGTATATGGGTGTATGGATGATGGATTGCCATTTTACTTAGAAAATGATGGTAGCCATTTTCTAAGTAAAGAGTTTGCTGGTGATTTGTCAATCCCATAATGAAATAGATGTTGTGAAACAGTTAAACACATTATAATATGTTCATTTTGTTTCAGTCTCAGCAGAGCCTTGCTGTGACTTCCTCTGTGTACACACGCCCTGTTATGTTCTGGGCCATGCTCTGATTTGACACTTGATCTGGTTGGTCTAGGGAATTGCTACATTGTCCTTAAAACTTTTTATAGCAGGGAGCACATTGGCTTAGGAATTGACAGGGGGTGGGGGGAAGCATACTATAGGAAAAGAGAGATGGAGGTGTACTGGCAGCCATTTATTTATAGGACCCATTATTTATGAACTCCTGGCCCAACTCTGGCTCCATGCTACAACAGCTGGGTTCAAGAAGTTTGAGAAAAGTGTCAACAAGATCCATGGAATGTGATTCTGAAATACTAGAAAGCAAATTGAAAGAGAGAGAAAATGATGGGTGGGCACAGAAACAGAAGAAGTATGGCGAAGGTGAGGCATCTATATTAGCTGTGGACGACCATGTCTAGTGGGGAAGACCGTCAGCTGCACAGCAAGGCTTTGGTATCTCACTGTCTTGCTGTGAGACCTTGGCCAAGTCACCCTGTCTCTCTGGGCCCTGGTTTCTCAAATGTAAAGGTCACAAACTAAACTAGATCATCTCCAAGCTCCTTAAACTTGTAGGGCCAGAAATGTGATTGGGAAGCAGTCTGTAAATGAGGATACAGGCTGAAAGGCAACATCAAACTAAATCTCTATCACAGAAGCTAGTCCTCATCGCCAGAACAACTTAGCAACTAGTACAGTTAGTATTGTTGCACGATTTAAAGCTCTCTAGAAGAGGAAAATCCAAGCACAAGTGTAGAAGGTTGCAAGTCACTTTCTTGTGGCTCAAGATTAATCACTGAGTGTCTCTACTAGTTTTCTAAAAGATTTAGAAAATCACAGAAAAGTTTTTATCCTAAAGATGATGGCAATAGAGGAGGAGATCAACTTTTCGATTTGAGATTTATTGAAAAAAAAAGTAGAAAAAGGCAATCCTTAGTCTTTATCAGATTATTCATTCTGAACAAAGGAGTCAAAACTTCCGTTAAGAACTGTGGTTCTTCCCAGGCACCTGGGGCCCCCAGCTTATCTGCTAAGCTCATATTTGCATCAGCAAGCCTTGCTGTCAGAATCAGAAAACCATGAGGAAAATACATTCTGTATCACTCCCAAGGTGCTCAAAAGACAGGTTAGTTCAAAGATCAGTCACTAAGGTCAGTGCAAGCCATTGAGCACGAGACGAGGAATAGCCCACTAGGTTGATCTTATTGTTGCCATTTTTTAACAAGGGAGGTGGACCGAAAGTTTTGTTAAAAGACCAAAGAGTGGAAATACCTGACAAAAACAGCTACTTCCAGTAACTGAAACCCATCTCAGGAAATACTGTCTAAATCCTTCTGCATGTTGAAGAGAAACCTATCTTCAGAGAGAACTTTAAATTCAACTCTCTGCTGATAGATGGCCCCACTTACATATGAACCAGCTTATAAGTTGATGTGAATTACAAGAACAGAGCTTTTCCCCTCTAGGAAGAGAAAAATAAATGTGATAGAATCTAGGCTGATATATATTTTCATACATCTTTATTGTAAAAGATTCCTGGGACTTGTATGTAAAACACGACTTTCTGCAATGAATGCATAGAATTGATGGCATGAAAACTGTGAAAGATTTGCAAACAGATCTGAATTAGAATCTTTCAAATATTCTTATTTTTCAGATAGAGAGTGGCCCTAAGTCTGCAAGTCACTGCCATATAAGAGTGTCTAAAATTGTTATTTTTCTATAGATAGAAGGAAAATTGCTTTTTTTAACCCAGTTTCAAAACTCTTTGAAGGATACTCTTTTAAAACCAATAAGAAAATCAAACAGGAAATATGACATTTCGAAACTGATGCTTAAAAACTGTATCTTCCTTATGGAAGTAGGTGTAGCCCTAAAACACTGTTAACTGTGAAAATCCCACCCCAGCTCTCCTTACTTATTGAATAGTTAAGTCAGAGGTACCTTGTTGTACTGGAGGCTGACAGCCTCCATGGAGAACTGTTTCAGAAAAACATCATCGCTTCTCATGCCTCAGTTTCTACCGTCCCAGAAAGGACAGTTTGACCAAGAATCAGGGAAGAGTGCAACCGCGATCATGAACATCCAGTTCTTTTCAGTTCACACTGTCACTTCAGACAGAGCTGCTGCTCTTTTTCAGACCTGGAATTTCCCACAGGCCGTGTGCCTAGGACTGCCAACATTTATATCTGGAGTATAAGAAATTTCCAAGGAGGTCTTGCTCTACATGCATAACTAAGATGCACGTAGTAGTAAGGCCGCTCTCAGTGCAGTACTGTGTTTAGAGAGGTTCCAGTTCACACCTTGTTATGGTTTTCCAATCTGATCCCATGTCCCTTCCAGGAGAGAGAGAGAGAGAATGGCAGAGAAGAAGGACAGAGGGATGGAGAGAGGGGAGGAGGAATACAGACTCTGCCCAGTAAGCAGAGATGGGCAGTGGTTCCCTACTAGTCTCCATGCAGAGGACACAGCTCATGGTGCTGAAGATGTAAGATGTGGTCCAAGACCTATAAATCCTATTTTCAAGTGACATCTCAAACCTATCCAGGATCTTTGATTCTATCTAAATGGTACGAACCAAAGTAGAAAGTTGTCTACCTCCAGAGACAGAAGTTAGCCTACCTGGCAGTTTGGATTACCAGGAGAACTTGTACAATAAACAAGCTGTATGGAGGGTCACTTTTAGTCTTGTGAATGTGACTGTCTGAACACCCTGTTTGTTGTGAAGGCCCAGCCTCCCGTAGTTGGCAGAGAAGATACTGATTCCCATGCAAACAGTTGTCCCCAGGCCTTCGCTAGCAACAGAGGGCTGCTCAGGGCTATGTTCCTAGGAGCAGCCCTGGGAATCTGTGCAGGGCCATGGCACACCACGGTTTGAACCTTCACGATGAGTGTGTGCAAACCACAGCCAGGCTGCCAGCAGCACAGGGTCATCGGTCACTGACGGCCCACCCAGTGGACCCATTTAAGGAACCATTTAGATAAAACAGGAAATCAGGTCTTCCCCAGATGCGAGTGGATGCCAATCGACCATCCCGAATGTTTACTCTTTCCAGATGGCTTTAGTTCTTCACTTCCAATTTCCACCTTTCCTTGTCATTGTGGGAAACTCTCATTTTACAATCTTGAGCTGTGATGTGCAAAGTGAGCTACTAACAAGGTCATGTGCCCAGGACTGCTGACAGTTTGCCCTAAATACTTCCTAAAAGGGAGGGAGGACAGAGGACTAGAGGGAGTTTCCTCTTGTTCTTTTCCTGTCTTGCATCCTGAGACTACCAGGGAAGTCAGAAGTGAGGGAGCTGCCCTCAGACATCTGGCAAACTCTGTCCCCAGCTAATCCGTATGGGATATGGGATTGGATTGTACCAAGTGGGTAACTGTGACACCTTGAAGTGTGAAAACACCTCACTTGTCGTGTCCTGATAGGACTTTCCAGATCCAAATAATTGAAATTCAGTTGCTCAACTTCACAGTAAAGCAGGTGAGCCGCACCGCGCTGCCTGTCTGAGGCCCAGGTGAGAGAAGAAGACCAGTCACCCCCAGGAGCTCTGCCTTCCTCCTCTGCTGAGTGCCCTGGCCTGACTCCACCTCTGGACTTCTGCAGGGGAGGAAAAGGCGAGAGCTCCAGTCTGTGAATGGGACCGTGTCCCACGTCCCTTTAGATCTGTCTACTTTGGGTTGCTATTTTCATTAGTTAATTAACACATTTATTGAATGTCTACTGTGTGCGTGATGATGTGCGAAGCTCTGAAGAATATGGCTTAAAAAAAGTTCACTTTTTATTAAAAGTCTATGATGTGACATTATAAACAATGTGACAAAACATATTTAGAAACACCTAATTTATGTGGGTGTGCTCCAGAACAGGCAGTTCCATCATCTAGGGGGGGGAGCCCTCAGGGCAAACTAATTCACCCTCCTCCACTAAGGCTGTAAAGAGCCAGTTTGGGCTTCTGAAGCTGTTTATTTTAACATCCTTGCTCTTGTAACCATTAGTTTAATTGATATAGCTTATTACTGATGGAATAAGAGAGTGAAGAGAACTGTTTCTATGAGATCTATGCTGACAACTTTGGAACCAGAGCAGGGCGGTGCCCCTGTAATCATGCAGCATCAAAGCGTCAGGACCCCTTTCCTATCACCCGTTGTCTTGCCCTAGGGGGGCGAGTGCTGCCCTAGAATGCTGTGGGTCATGAGGGCCATGCACCTGCCGCTCTGCTCTTCTGCCGCCTGCTCTGTGCACCACTGGCCCATCTTTGCACAATGCTTGCCAAGAGCTGTATGCAGGTACCTCCAATGTCCCCAAAACACTCTGTGGGTTTTGGTGTCATATCTCTGATTGTTAGCTGCTGAGTTTTGCTTTTTATGATGAGGTGTCGAGTACAACACCATCCCCAACCAGGAAAGCATCACATGGTAGCTCTTTCAAAAAGAAGGGATTTAAATCAGGGAATCTACTCACAGCTGCTGGAAAGCTGAGAGGACAAAAACCAGATGCTCATAAAAGTGAGAGATTCCTAATTAAAGGAGGGCACTCCTGTCTCCAGGGCCAGAGGAAGGAAAGAAGTACTCAGATCCCTGGGGAGGGGCCCAGCCTGATGAGTGCTGGGTGATCAAAGGGTGAGCCGAGCAGCTGCTGAGCCAGCCCGGGGAAGCAAGCCAGGCAGCTAGGGAGCAAGGCATCCCTCAATATCTCTACTAATGAGGGCGTGGGTCCCAGCCACCCGCCTGCTGGGCGAGCCGTAAGAAGCCCTGCTGCGGGCAGGAGCCTTGGAGGTCCAATGGTGATAGGAAGCTGATGGGAGCTGGAAGCTGGAAAAGTCTCCTGTGCTCTCCTCCCACCTTCCCGCCCCGCTAGCGCCACCTCTCAGCAGAACCTAAACGGCCGGGTGGAAGCCGGGAAACAGCCACAGTCTCAGCCCCCCACCTCCCAGGGAAGAGGTGACTGGCACACACTCCCCATTCTGTTCTGTTGCTTTTGTCTGCTTCCAGCTGAGAAACTTGAAAACCAAGTTTATGAAAGCTATTTCCTAGTAAAAATCCTTAAAGACTGTCATGTGGGACAAAGGCACGAACTTCAGGTCATGGAGATTGTGCCATGTAAAAAAAAGTCCAAGCTGCCAAGCTCCACTGCTCCTTAAACTTATGACCACAGATCTCAGGTGGTCACTCAGTATTGCCTAGCAACCCTACCTGGTTTCTCCTCGAAATTGTACTTAACTGCTCCAAACTGACTGTTTCCTACCTTCTCCTGTGTCCTCCACTCCCCAGTGATCTGCCCGCCATCACTGTGACTGCTGACCTCACTTCTAATTTCAGTGAGAAAAAGGAGCAATAAAACAAAAACTGCTTTATTTTTCCATGACTAAAACTACCACGCTACATGCACTGCATCCGTCTACCTGGCTTCCCTCCGTCTACGGTGGATACACTGTCCAGGCCCCTATCTGCAGACCCCTCCTCGTCTGCACTGGATTCCATCCCCTGTCCCCTGCCCGAGCTTCTTGTTCATGGAATTATCATCTCTGTCCCTCTCCTGCATTATTGAGTTTTCCTTTCTACAAGATCATTGCCATCACACATAAACAAGCATACTGTAATAACTCTCATCTTGACATCACCTACTAACGTGTAACTTCCTTGCTCTTCACAAACTCCTTGAAAGATCTGTCTATAGTCTCTCCTCTTCCTCACTTCCTATTCTGTCTCTGCTTTTTTTTCATAGTCTTTAAACATTATTTCTCAAGGGTAACATGTACACAGAAAGTATGTACTTACAAGAAACTAACCACCAAGAAAACATTAGCAACGTCACAGAAGCCGTACCCTTACCCCTTCCAGATCAGCATCTCCCCTCTTCCAAGTGTGCTCAATATTTTGAATAGATGCATTTTGCAGGTTTTTGGCTCTCTATCAGTGGAATCATATATGATTGTGTGTGTTACACACATATGTGTGTTTCTTGATTCTTTCATTGGTCTTTATGCTCGTGCAATATAATTGCATGTAGCTGTAACTCATTCTCGTTGCTCTGTAATTCGTCGTAAGAATGAACCTCAATTTGTTTATCAGTTCTACTGTTGGTGATGAACACTTCTCAGTTTGGGGGCATTATGACTAATGTTACTATGAATGGGTTTTATGTCTTTGATACACACATACACATATTTCTGTTGGGTTAATAGTAAGTGAGACTGCAGACTCTTAGGTACAGGCACATTGAACTGTAGCAGATAATGTCAAGTGTTTTCCAAAGTGGCAGTACCACTTTACATTCCTACAGCAGTGCTTTTGTGTGGAGATTGCTGCAAATCACTTCCAAAATTTGGCATTGATAGTCTTCTTCATTCTAGCAATGAGCAGTATTTCAATGTGATTTTAATTTGCATTTCTTTATAACCATCAAGCTAAAAAGTATCCTTGATGGAGAAGTCTCTTTCCTCACCCACTTACCCAATCCATTAGGAAGTCCTATGTGCTCCACCTTCAGAATACATCCCAAATCTGATCACCCTGAACCACTTCCATCACTCCCTCATCCCAGCCACCACCTGGCTGAACTTCTCCAATGCACTGCTGTCTGGCTTCCTTGCCTCCACGCTGTCTGTTTGCCATGTGGCAGCCATAGTGGGATTTGGTTTGGTTTGGTTTTTATCACTTTACTTCCCTCTTTAGAACTCTGATGACTCTCCACTGCAGTTAAAACAAATACAACTTTTTGTAATGAATGTGTGACAAGGCACCCTGGTCTGGGACGTCCACGTCTCTCTGTCTGTTCTCTACTTCCCTAAGGCCAGCATCACTGGCCTTTTGCTGTTTTGTAAATTAGCTAGATTTGTTTCCCCATCAAAGATGTTGCGTTAGCTGCTGCTTTGCCTTGTCATCCTGGACCTGCCCATGGTTCATTCTCCTTACTCAGGACCACACTCGAACATCACATCTAAAACTTGTCACCTTCCTCCACCGCTAGACTCTCCCTATCTCCATTATTTTCTCCATAGCGACTTGAAATTGTGTTCATTCGTATGTATTAGTATTGTTCTTCTCTGTCACCCCTTCTGGAAGGCAAGGAGTATAGAAACGAGCCTGAAATAGTATCTGACTACAGAATTTAGCATATAATTCGCATACTTAGCATCCATTTTATTTTTTATTGGCTTCTCAACAGGACTAGGCAGTACAGACTGATGATTAAGTTTCCATGGAAAATCATACTTTTAAAAATATAGATGAAAGACATGTTACCCCCACCAAATACTGTATTTTTAAAACTTCTGTATGTTTAGAATTTTTAAAACATTAAGTTTTTACTCTCTAGTACACCTGATAGTTAAGATAAAATAGAAAACACAAATATGCACAAAGGAGAAAATAAAAATGGCCTTCCTACTACTCAAAAATAATACAAATCCTGCCACTGAAAAATAATTAATGATCATATTTTGCTGCTTATCTTTATAGACTTCTTTCCTGTTTTAGTATATATGACATTAAAACATAATTAAAATATGGATACTGTTTTGTGGCCTTTTTTGACAATACCTCATGAACATATACACCCATTAAAATATATATAATTCTACATCATTTCTAATGACTGCATAATTTACCAATATATGGATTATATTTTTCTTTTCCATTAATTCTGTTTTTGAAATCATACATTATCATCTATATTTGCTATAATAAATAACCCTATGATAAACACATTAAGAACCAAGTCTTTGTAGATAGTCTTAGTTATCTCTCAAAGATAAATATCTGAAAGTGAAATTACTGGACTCAAAAAAAGAAAGCAGGGTTTGAAGGCTTTTGATACATAATGTTACACTGGCAATTTTATAGAAAATTTTAAGAAATCTTAAGAAGAATTCTGC
The DNA here is from genome assembly GCA_032199065.1 of Smutsia gigantea. Classification (NCBI taxonomy): domain Eukaryota; kingdom Metazoa; phylum Chordata; class Mammalia; order Pholidota; family Manidae; genus Smutsia; species Smutsia gigantea. Next base: position 115,311 of record JAVSCE010018227.1, on the reverse strand, counting down.
AATGTTTCAGGTCTCTGATCCAAATATACAGGGAGTCAGTGAGGGCAATAAATGTGACTGGGAATGGGACAAATTGCTTGAGAACTAGAGAAAGAGCTCTTAATAGTGACCATTCGTATATGCAGGGCTTAATTCCAGAAAGTGTCCTTATTTCTTCCCTTGTTATTTCATTGTCTCCACCTTTACAAACTTTATTAAATCTAGCCCATTGAGCAGCAGCAGTTCACAACTGATGAAACAAACTTTTAAGAAGAGCTTCATCAGATACTGGATTTGAACCAAAGTTGTAAGGAAAGCAAACGTAAGTTCCTCAAAGCACGAGCCAAAAATCTGACCAAAGAAAACTTGTAAAGAGCTGAACCCTGAAAAGATTACAAAGCAGCCGCCTCCACACCGGACAGCTGTGATTTCTTTACCTTTATAAACATATTAAATGTATTCCACAGCATTTAGTGTGAAGCCCTACTGGGTGTGAGGAAGACAGCACATCCTCCCCTGCTGGTGCCGACAAATTCCGTAGAGGCTGTGCAGACAAGGTGAGCCCAGTGTGGTGGTTGTACTCAAAGGCCGTTACACATGCCTTCCCAGCAGCATGAAGCCACCACACTCAGCACACGGTAGGCAACCAATCGATATGTACTAAATAAAAGGAAAAATAAAAATGATGTGTGACAGTGCCCTTCGTTAGGTGTGATTGAGACAAAAACAAGTGGCCTAGCCCCTGCTTGCACAGAATTCAACCTAATGGAAAAGAAAGACCAGAAAATTATCATGACTCAATAAACTGTGTCCTACTGGTGGCCACATTAAGACCCTTTGGTGACCCAGAATGATCTCTGGAAAATGGCACAAAGGAAGTAGAAATGCCATGCTGTCCATGTTCAAGAGAGGAGGGTCAGGGGATATTGGAAGGATCAGGAAAGTTTTCATGAGAAGAGTGGCCTTTGAGCTGCATCCCAAACTATGCCTAACATTTCGTCATCCTGTAGGGAAAGGCTAACAACGTGAGCCGAAGCAGAAAGGGGAAGCCAGTGGCTGTGTCTACATCTGTCTGTCCAGTCATAATGGTGGTGATAGTCTCCTCGAAGCAATGGGGTTCTTGGTGCCATTTACAGCACATAATCAGATTTATTCCTTACACTGAAAGGTCTTTCTAGTAGCAGGGTAAATCCTTACATATATGATTTAAGCGGAACACAACCTGTTTTCCTGTATTTCTTACTTTTCAGCCTGTGCTTTTGCATTGCTCAGTGCTTGGGATTACCGATAAATAAATCAATAAAATAGTACAATGCCAGTCTGCTCAATCAATACATATATGAAGTTGAGTTTTAAAGAGTTGTCATCATCATATTTGATGGTGAGAGAAGGAGAGACTTGCAAAACTGACATGGCATGTTGGCCACACTGCTCCAATCTATTGGAAAGTATTGGCAGAGTAAGAGATAAGCGTCATGGGGGTAATGATGTTATTGATCTTTATTTCATAATCAGTAGCTTCTGAGTCATGATGGTACCACCCCAAGTTATACTTAGAACAGAGAAAAGCTTCATTTGCTTATCGTTGATTCCACTGCTTGAAATCAACTCTATGCGGCTTAGCCCCCAGCACAGCTGTGAATAGTTTTGAATTTGAATCGTTTTGAACATAATATGAAATAAAGGCCTGACTATTTTTGGGTTCTACTTAATTATCTCCAATAATCAAGCACAAATCTTGGTATTTTTCCACTCAGTATTCCTTCCCTCTCCATCTCTTTCCTTCCCTGTGAGATGTGGTGAGCCTGTGTGTATATTCAGGCACAGGGCAATACACTGGGCTCTGTGCGTGGGTGGGGAGGTGACAGATGATGTGAGTAACCGCACATGCACGTGGAGAGGAGAGGAGATCTGATAGAAGAGTGCAGAGTGGTTGGTACACCCTGTTGGGAACGGAGGCTTCTACATGAAGAGTGGGCGAGTCTGCAGTGCCTATGTCTCCATTCATTCACTGTCCCTTGCCTTTCTCATGACCTTTTTTTATTTGCCAACCTCCCCAGATATCAGGAGTGTTTCAGACTTCATACCTTCAAGGACACAGAAGCCCATGTTTATTTTCCACTTACCTGACTTTAGCCCAAGCTCAGAGCAGGTGTTTAATTTCACTGAATATCAACATTCTGTAATGATTATTTCTAAATACTAAAAATAACTACTGTGAATAATATTCAAAATGCTACTGAGCAAGGGCAAGTTGAGGTCAACCTAATACAAAGTTCAGAAGTGGCTTACTCAGGTATTTTCCCAAAAAGCTTTTTTTTTCTAGGAAGCCACAGACAGTGACATGATCAGGATTTTCTGACCCAGGTCTGACTGGGTGGGTGGATGAGGGAAGCTCCCACAACCACTTAAATAGTTTTCACTTTGCAGCCTGCTCACCATGAACAAACATTTGCCATCATAAAGTGCACATCTTGACCTAGGACTGTACTTTGCACCCATCAGACAGAGAGGAGTTAGACTGAGCCTTAAAGCAGCCCTTAGACATGTAAGCTAGGATCTTTCTGATGACTCAGCAGGAATAAAAACTGGGATCATTTCCTGTTGAATGATTCAAGAAAGGCTTTTTTAAAAAACGTACTGCTCATGCATAGCAGTGTATATGTATGCAGTGGAGAAAGATCCAGTACCCCGCAGACTGTCAAGAGCCAGATGCAAGCAGGCGGAGAGAAGAGCAAGTGATTCAATTGGTATGGAAACGTCCCTTAGTCTAAAACCGCGAGGAGATTCTCTGCTCAAAGCTGACAATGAAGCTCTGATTGCAGAAGGACGGGCTTGCTGAGCGCTGCCTGCCTGAGGTTTTGTCAGCACTTTCATTGTGATCCTAAATTTCCACAGCTTTTCACTCAGCTGTAGAAAAAGCCTGAGAGGCCAGGAGACTGACGAGTCTCCAAAGCTCCAAAACTTTTTAAATGCGCATAATATTATCAATTCATACATTTGGACACTTCTATAGGGCATGAAGTTCTCCAACTGTGGGGTTTCAGTCAACATAGGAGTTTCGATGAAGTACTTCCAGAATTTTGTTGGCTATAACACCAAGTGAAAAATTCAAATTTGAAAAACTTAAAATGCATTTCCTAGGACAAAAATAGGAAACAAATATTTTTAACATAAGTTTTTGGGAGAAATGACTGAATAAATAGATGCACAGATTTTTTAAATCACAGGTTTATTTAAAAAATCAACATAGTGAAGCCACTACAAACCCCACTTGAAGTAAATTTCATTTTTGAAATGTTTTAAGGAGATATGTATTTCAAATTCAAGGATGCCAGGAAGTTTAGTGAAAGAGGGACTATTGGACCTTAAAGAATGAATGAAATGAGTCTGGCTGTAGAAATGGTTGGGAGATCTGTGGGCCCCGAGAAGGAAGTCAGATCACGAGGCATGTGGGTGCTTGCACTGTCAATTGCAGCAAACAGGACAGGATCCTGAAGCTCGGGGTCCTGAGAATCTTTGTTCTTCAGGTCCAGCCTCACATCTTTCCACAATAGGCTGCAATGTCTTACTTAGGACCTGGAGGAAATCTTCATTCATTATTACATTCATTTACTCAGTCAGCAGGCACGGGTCTGGGTCCTGGAAAAATGAAGATGCCTAAGACCGTTTCCCCTTGCAGGGCTTCCAGCCCACTCAGAGCGAGCAAAATGTGGATGAGTAAGTGCAAAGGCTGCCGTGGGTACGACAATAGGGATAGACCCATGGGACAGGGGAAACCCAAAGAAGGAAGTGACCCACTCCACCTGGAAAGGATGGGAAGGCTTCATAAACACTTTCACTTGTGCTAAGTTGAGAGGTGAAGCAATAAAAATAGCAGAGCTCACCTAGGGAGAGATCAGTGGAGGAGGAAAAGGCCAACAACAGAATCCTGGTGGAACACCACCTTTTAAGGGTGTGGAATGGAAGAGGAGCCTGTGAGCAGAAGGAAATCAAGAGAGGGGGAAAGATCAGAGAACACAGTGATATGGTGGCAAGGCAGCTGTTTCAAAAGAAATGCCGTGAGAGATGGGTCCAGATGAGAACTGAACCTCATCGGTTAGATCTGACAATTACGACATCACTGAACACACCAGAACATATGAGTGCAGAGCTTAGGAGAGAAGTGAGAATGCAGATTAGACAAGATGGTAGCAAGTACAGGATTTCTAGACCATAAAGGGAAGAATCCAATTAGTGAAGTGCCTAAGCTTACAAATTTCAGGATCGAGACACAAACAAGACTGCAGTGAAGGAACCATTGTAGGACAGACTTTATAAGCAGAACAAAAGCAAGGTCTTTCTCTAATCTCAGCTACCTTGGTGGTTAACAAAGGTTAGAGTGAGTTAACAAAGGAGACCCCAGCAGTGAGGGAACTGGACAGGAGCCCAGGGTTCCAGACTCCGTCCTTTTGGCAAAGGACCTTGATGTGGAGAAATTCCATCCAGAGTCATCTTTATGTCTTCGCTCACCTTGTAGCCTTAAGTGTGTTGCATAACCACCCTGAGGCCTAGCTTCTCTGACCAGAAAAGAATCGAATGATCTAAACGGCAGTGTTGTGTTAGGATCAAACAATGTGAAGAAACTAAGCCTGTTGTGCGGCACACGAGGGTGTTCAGTGGTCCGCCTGTGCCATCTTCTCCCTTCCTCCCCTCCTGTCTTGTGGAGAAGGAGAAGAGCATCCATAGCACGTGGCTGCATTGTAAAATGAGGTTCATGATTCAATCTGATTTCTCTTTTAAATGACCATAGACCACTTTGAACTCATTTTACCTAACCTTAAAGTAAATATCAACTTGCTGTCTCTCAAGAGTTCTGTCTGGCCTTAGGTCACTCACGCCCTCCAGAGCCAGCACCAGGTGCGTTTGCTGTGCTCTTGTCTCTTGAACTCAGAGCCGTCCCTGAGGATTATGAACCTCAGAAATCCTCTAGCAAATACCACTTAGGCTTGGATCTCTTCACTGACCTATATTTTTAGCATGAAGTACTTTTAACCTTGATTTTTTTGAAAGAATGCACATTTGTGAGAGAAAAAAATGTTGTGCATTGTCTTTAAATTTTCTGAACACATCATCTTTGCTTCTTTAGACATCAAAACTTCTATTTCACACAAGCATATTAGCATTCCTATCATCAATGTTGAGATATTTTCTACAGTCCTAGGAAAGTATAAGATTCCTAAAATTGGTAGTTTTATCTCCTTCCTTTTTAATAGACTTTATTTTGTAGAAGAGTTTTAGGTTCACAGGAAAATTGAGGGGAAGGTGCAGAGATTTCCCATACACCCCTTGGCCTGTGGCACATTTGTTACCAAGAGTAAACTGTGTTGATACATCATTATCACACAAAGTCCATAGTTTACAGAGGGTTCACTCTTGTGCTATACATTCCGTGGATTTGGACAAATGTATAGTGATATGTATCTACCATTGTAGTATCATACAGAGTATGTTCACCATCCTAAAAGTTTTCGGTGCTGCCCTGGTTCCGCCAGCTCCTGGCAACCACTTATCTTTTTAATGTCTCCATAGTTTCGCCTTTTCCAGAATGTCATACACTTGGAATCACACAGCATGTAGCCTTTCCAGACTGGCTTCTTTCACTTAGTAATATGCATTTAAGGTTCCTCCATTTCTTTTCATGATTTAATAGCTCATTTCTTTTGCACTGAATAATACTCCATGCCTAGATGTACCACGGCTTGTTTATCCAGTCACCTGCTGAAGGATATCTTGGTTGCTTCCACTTTTTGGCAATTACAAATAAAGCTGCTATAAACATCCATGTGCAGGATTTTGTGTGGACATAAGTTTTCATTTCCTTTGGGTAAGTACTAAGAAACACAGTTGCTGGATTACAGAATAAGAGTATGTTTAGTTTTGTAAGAGACCACCAAACTCTTCCAAGGTACAGATGGTTCCAATCTTTACCATCTTGGATGTCCTTCAGTAGTGAATGAGATTTTCTCACCAGCACTTGATGTCAGTGTTTTGGATTTTGGCCATTCTAATGGATGTATAATGGTATCTCATTGTTCTTTTCATTTGTGTTTTCCTGATGACAAATGATGTGGAACATCTTGTCATATGCTTATTGCCATCTGTATTTCTTTGGTGAGGTATGTGTTAAGGTCTTTGGCCCATTTTTTAGTTGGGTTGTTGTATTTTCTTATTGTTTAGTTCTAAGAGTTCTTTTATATATATATATTTGGATAATAATCCTCTATCAGATATACCTTTTGCAAATATTTTCTCCCAGTCTGTAGTTCGTCATTTTATCTCCTTGACAGTGCTTTTTGAAGAGCAGGAGTTTTTAATTTTAATGAAGTTCAGCTTATCTTCCATTTCTTCCACTGAGTGAGCCTTCGGTGTTGCACCTAAAGAGGTATCACCATACCCTATGTTCTGTAAATTTTCTACAGTGTTATCTTCCAGGAGTTTTGTGATTTTGCATTTTACATTTAAGTCTATAATGCATTTTGAGTTAATTTTTGTAAAGATTATAATGCCTGTTTCTAGATTTTTGTTGTTGTCTTTTCTCTATTGCCTTTGCTCCTTTGTCAAAGATCAACTGACTACATTTATGTGGGTCCATTTCTGGGCTCTCTATTCTTTATTGATCTCTTTGTCAAATTTTCATCAATAACACACTGCCTTGATTGCTGTAACTGTGTAATAAATCTTCAAGTTGGGTTATCCCCCAACTTTGTTTTCCTTCTTTAGGATTAGATTAGCTACCCTGGGTCTTTTGTCTCTCCTTATAAACTTTAGAATTAGTTTATCAATATCCACAAAAAATTACCTGTTGGGATTTTGCTTGAGATGGCATTGAATCTATTGGGAACAAGTTGGGAAGAACTGACATCTTGACAATATTTAGTCTACCTATCCATGACCATGGAAAATCTCTCCATTTATTTAATTCTTTCACCAGAGTTTTGTAGCTTTCCTTATTTAGCTCTTGAACATATTTTGTTTTGTGTATACCTAAGTATTTTGATTGTGAGGGTGCTAATGTAAATGGTATTATGTTTTTAATTTCAAATTCTACTTGTTCATTGCTATATATAGGAAAACAATGTTAACCTTGTATCCTGCAACCTTGCAATAATCACATTAGTTCCAGGGTTGTTTTGTTGATTCTTTCAGATTTTCTACATAGATAATCACGTCATTTGTGAACAAAGATAGTTGTATTACTTATTTCTCAATCTGTACACCTTCTGTTTCCTTCCCTGCCATATTTTCTTGATGTTAGTCATCTAACATTTGTTACCAAGAGTAAACTGTGTTGATGCACCATTATCAACCAAAGTCCATAATTTACAGAGGGTTCACTCTTGTTTCCATGAAAAGCATTAGTCCAATAAATGAATCACCATAAATGATTACATTTCTTCCCATTTCCTCACTGCGCACCCTTCTCTCTCTCCCTCTTTCTTGTTCTCTCTCTCACTCCCCGCCATGCACGCACACACAGAAACACAAATGTGCCTGGTATTTTAGGCACAGACTTCTTCTCAAACTTGCAAGTCATTATGCCTCACGACAATGGCGTTTGCCCTCCACCTCCACCACCACTCAGAGAATGAGAGAGAGATGCAGGCTGGTCCTCAGGTGCCATCATGAAGAGAAAGTTCTGATTCAAAAGACTGTTGTGAATCTTGGCTCCACCACCTACTATCTTTGAGCTGTGACGCATTTCTCTACCTGTCTTTATCTGTACCTTCATTGGAGAAATGGGGAATGTGAGCCCCACCTCACAGAGCAAGCATCTGGGAGGACCTGCTGAGACACTAAAGGGCAAACGTCCCATAGCATACCTGGCAAGTGGCAGCTACTCAAGAGGCTTCTCTTCCATGGGGAATGTTTAACTCTGATGTGTCAGTACAGACAACAAAGAGCAGGCTATAACCAAAATATCAAACAGCACCAAGATTTCCCTACCAGACGAACTCAGGGAATTAGTTAGGAATCCTACCACTTCTTTTTCCTCAAGGAAAGGGTGAAGGAGAAAAGATGGCAGGAAGGTATGAGAAAAACTCAACAACCTGAAATGTCAAAAATTGAAAGAAAAACACCAAAACTCCATCAGTTCACTGGGTCTGCACATTCCGGTGTTGGCTTAATTCTCTGCCTACTCAATGCTTGCCGGAGTTCTTCAAGTGCAGCACCTCTCACCTTGGAGATTCAGGAAAAAAATATGAAACGGTAATCTGATACTATCAGACCCCAGAAAGGCACTTCTGGAAACACTAATTAGATTTTCCTCAGCCTTTTTTAATTTAGTGAGTTCTAGGAGAATATCACACCTCTCCTAACACTTATAAAGAGAATTTGTGAGCGAGATTGTGTGCGAGTAATACCTATTCGATGCTCGAGGCAACATGTTGCCATGGTACCAATCAGATTGTTGTCTTCATCTGGGAATGGAAATTAAAACTGACAACGTTGGAGTGTAACTGTGTTTGTTTGTCCCCGTAAGCAGTGTTAGTACTTGGGGAAAGGAGAGATCTAGTTTTGTTGTTGTTATTTCCTGGTTTTGAAACAATAGTACATTAAAATGAGTAGGGTATGAAATAGTGCTCTGAGTTTAAAGAAACAAAGAATCCCCCAAAGGAGCTCATTATTCTTTACATTTACATTATCAAAGGATGTGGAAATGCCAAAAAGCAAGTTCTTAATGGTCAGGAGCAGCAGTGTCATCTGAGAGCCAAAGAGAGTGAGTCAGTGACTAATGGGGTGCCAGGGCAAGATTGATCTGGAAGCCTAATTGGCTATTTTTATGACTTTACAATCTGATCTTATATTAGAGCTATAAAATAGCCATTGTGCTTCAGGGAACATCTGTGCATTTGGCTCTCATAATAAAAGAGAGACTGCGAATCAAGAGAGGTAGCCTGCTATGGAGTAAAACAAGAGAATGATTAACTTGGAATTCAGGAAAGTGGTCGCCCATGGGAATGAGGCCGAGGGAGGAAGGGGCTTCATAGGCATGGATAATTTCAATTTCTTAAGTTGAAGGGTATTGTATTATTGCTTTTGGAACTCCACATAGACATTGAACTATACTCACAATAAAAATTCACTTAAAGAGGTAGAGAGGGAGAATAAAATATGGCAAGGAAATGGACTAGGGGCAGTGGATTCAAGTCTTGACTCTTATACTAACTAGCTAAGTGTACAGTTGCCATCCAATCATCTACCTTAGTCTGACTAGCAGAGTAAGTTAGTCTTTTATCCTAGCTGAGCACCTATAAGTAACCCCACTATTTGTTGAGCAGAATTTTGGACATTCTTTACAAGGTGCCATATTATGAAGTTGATGATGGAACTTATAATGTGGGGGTCAGAGGTCCTGTCTGACACCAACGCTCACACTTCTCTCGGTGCTTGTCAACTTCCCTGCACGCAAACTAGCAACATGCTGAACTTAAGAGGCATCTAATTATTTAATGTTCAGTGATCAGGTGCTTCATTTCCCCCACAAACTACCCAGAAATAACTATACTTTTCAGACTGGGCTGATGTCAATTGAGTTTCAAGAAGATGCTCCCTTTTGATTTGCAGAATCAAGAAGACAGAAACATCCTCTTACTTCTTTCTTTCCACAAGCATTTACAGAGTGCCTACAGTGGACAATGCCCTGTGCTGACTGCTGGTTCCTACTTAATTTCAGAGCCCAGATAGGAGACGTGATTATTACAAATGTGCTCTGGGACATTGCAGCAATTTCTCAGGTGCTGGAGTTCCCTCTTATTCACTTGGATTTGTATAGGAAATGAGAATAGAGAGATTTGGGCTGCTGTCCTCCACTTCTGGTTTCTTTTTAGGCTTCAAGGTCAGCGGAGCAAGGTGCACTCTTGTGACTCAACCAGCTCCCTGGACCCCTTCCTGAGCACTGTGCCACCTGCAAGCAGAACTCCCAGAGGCCCTGGCACAACCCACCATGTGGGTTCTCAAGGTGAGCGCCACGCACTGAAAACTGGCGCAAATATCATAAACTTTCAGAGGCTCAATTTATTCCCTTTGAAATAGAGAACCACCTCAGGTATTCTAATGAATGCTGTGAACGCTTACTATGGCCTGACGCACCTAAGGCACTGAGCTCAAGGCCTGGCACTTAGTCTTAACTCAAAAACATTACATGTACATCCTCTTACTGTCCTAAAATAATGAAGTGCACAATTAGGAAAGCTCCTGTCCTCAGAACTGCCTGCTGCCTTCCTGCTCTGATGGTTCTGATGAGAGCTCAGCTGAGGGAATCTGGCAGCATCCTAGTCTTTCAAATATGTCCAGGTATCCCTGAGGAATAATCAAATTTAAGCATATGCTTAAATTAAGGGGGCAATGACACTGAATGTGTTGTGACATCTTGGGAAGCAAAATCAAAAGACTGATGTCATCAAAAGGCTGCTGGATTTGGCCATTTTCGTTAATCCAACCCCTTCAAGGATTAATAGAAAAGTTTACAAAATGTCTGTGGTAACACGTAAAAGAGTACAAGTATTATAAATTGAAATTATTGAGAAAAGACAAGTTCATTATAAATGTGGAAAGGAAAAGGAAACCCTTCAGGAAATTAAATCTGAGTTCTGGGACGTTCTTCTGCTTATGCAAACATCTAGAGAGTAACAAAAACTTACAATTTAAGTGAACTTTCTGCTGCTGTATTTTTCTCATTTTGTTCATTCCTACTTATCTGTAATGTTTTCTATTTATTCAGAAAACCAGCAAATGACTTCTTATGGGATACTAGGTAGGGTTTAAGCCCACCTGCAAGCACAGAAACTGAGCTTTATCCACTAAATCAAGTATTATAAAAAAGTCCAAATTTGTAAGATACGTTGAAAAAAAGATATTCTCATTTCAAGAAGAAAATAAAATGACTCTGAATACAATGTATTTCAGATCTCTGCTTTCATATTTTATCATGCCATTTATTCCTTTGCCTCTTTCTCTTAACTGAGAAATATTTTTTTGCCAAGGCAAAGGATAATAATTAGAATCAATAATAAGGTGTCTTAATATTGTTAAATATGAATTCTTTAAGGATGTTTAATAGGTTTTCAAATTAAGTGGAACCTCCAGTAATAAACATTTAGATGGCATCATTTCATCAAAGTGGTTCTGCCTTTACCCTGCCTCCCCTCTACCCACAGGTAGAATCTATATTCTTGCTTCTGTTTTCTAAATGGGGAGCTGAGGTCCAGAGGGCTTAACACCAGAACTAAGGGGAGAGGTCAGATGAGGGTCAGGAAGAGACTTGTATCTTATTTTCCAGTTATGTTGTGTTTCTGTTATAAAGCTCCTCAAAAAGTTAAATATTGTTCAAATTCTAAATGCTACTATTAAAAGAAAGCGTTGTTCTTTATCTCTGTAAAACATAATTAGAGATGACTTTGTCAATTTTTCTCATCTTAAATGGCCAAGAAAAGCAATAATTTTCTGTCTGATGCTGAGGGTTGACAATTTAGTAGTAGACGAATTCAAAGTATGACTTGTATTCAACTCTATTCCAACAGGAATATGCAGTAATGAATGAAAATGGTCACTGACCTGGAACAAGACCACTTTGAACATGACACTATTACACAAAGCAGTAGCATTTATGGTCATATAACCACTTTTTAAAAGCAATTGTGAATATATTCCAAAGAATAAAATGCTAGCTACTAGGTTTTGAGAAGCAGAATAAAATATGATACTGACTTACTGAGGGGTGATATATTTTAGCTGATATGACTGAGGTGGTTTGTTTTAGAGTTTATAGCAATAAGGTAATCAGGTGATTCTTAATGTTGCCAAGAGTGCTGCAGTGGGGCCATTAAAGGGAGGCAAAAGGAGGGTGTTTGGAGGTCAGAACTTTGATTCTGGAAGATGTCAATTAGGTATTGATTCCATTGACACTTAAAACATCCTAAAGGTGGAAAATTAGTTTGTAAAAATTTGTTTTGTTACAGAAGGTTGAGTGAGCCCCCAACTAATACCAAGCTTTATCAGCATGTAATCTAGAATAAAGTTCCATTTATTAATGCTTACTAATTTTTAAGCAGCTCTTTTTTTAATCATTCTGGATTTTAGGTACCTGATCTTATTAATTTCCAAAATATGCCCACGGTTGGGAGGAATGGTGGGGAGTGTCAGATGCATAGACATGTACATCACAGACCAGGGCAAAGGTGGGGTGAGTAAATGAATGTGCAAATGCCTAACCTAAACAGACTGAAGGGCAGTTGCATTCAGCTAGCCTTCACCTGCCTGATCACGACTCGGACCTGAAGAGCTCTCCTATGTATCTGAAGTTTCTGGCACAGTTTTTAATCCTCAATGCAAACAACAAAGGGCTACCGGAACTGCCTACGTGCCTAAAGAGGGACAAGGAGAAGGAGAGTTAATCTCAGCAAAGGAACCACCCAGGCACTCACAGTTTAGGCATTCTGTGCATTTGAAAGAGCAGGCATTTGGGGCTTGGGTTTTCATTTTTTTGCATGACTGATTTTTATTTTAGGTGAATTGGTAATTTGGGATTTGCTAAAATAATAAGTATTAGATAGTTAACATTTCTGAAATGATTGCTGTTTTCCTAATAATTAGAACAGTGTTCTAACTGTTAAGGTATTAATTTCATTTAATCCTTCTAGAGGCCTTTAAAGTTCCAGTAATGTCTAGTGTATATGTACCTGAGGGTGATGAGAAGGTCGCGTAGGGATTTTATTACCCAGATGTCATGTTAAAAGAAGATGCAGAAAAGTAACTTGTCTGGAGTCATGGGAAGAAAAAGGACAGAACCAGGATTCCAACTGACACAGTCTGGCTGCAGGGACCGCACACGCAGCCGCCGCACTGTACTACAAACCATCCTCGCCCATAAATTGTCTCACATTTGCCTTATATTTTAATATATAATTAGTAAAGGGAGGAGTCAAGGAGAATCCAGAGTGCCCCTGGCAAGTCCTCTTTAGTGGTACTGCCTCATTTTGGATGTGCAGAAGGTCAGTGTGGAAAGTGTAACATTTCAGAGAGAACTTTTCCAGAGGAACAAACACACATCAAAGCAAAGGGCATGAGGCCTGTTACAGGAATTGTGGGCTCAGTTTGGAAGAACAAGCTGGGTCAGGTGCTCCTGCAGGCAGAAAAAAGCATTCAGGGAAATCCTTTTCACTTTTCTGGAGGAAAGGGAAGTGCACATTGGGAAGAATGTGTGGGATCAAGTATGTTATTTATTTTGTGTTATTTTACTGGCTTTGGTTAACTTGTCAGATCATGGTTAGAGTAAGAATGGCTGCAGGGTCAGAACAGTAAAGTAGAAATAGTAGCCTTGTAACTTAAGATTTGACCTGCTGAAATATTTTTACCAAGGGAGAAAATAATAGCCAAAAGATAGGATAAGAAATGGCAATGCCAGGTAAGGACTTCATGCTTTTGGCTTTGTTTGTATTTAACAGAACCACTGGACTGGCTATGAGACAAGGAAGATAAGTTTATTCTACCTGAGGGAGAAAGATCCCTGAAAACAGCAAGACAGCAAAACGCCATGGAGATACTTACCTACAAATTAGTAAACAGGGGATTAGGCATAATGTTAATAAATATAGGCTGTCAAGCAAACCAATCAAAGCTAATAGCAGAGAGTAACTGCAAGCTGCTTCTAAAAGCATCTATCAGCCCGCATGAGTGTGTTTGTAAGGCAGTAGGTCTGATTCTTCAGCAAATACACCAACATACAAATTTCAAATAATCTTTGGCACCTCCCAAGCAGATTCCATGGGTAAGCTTAGTAAGTTACTGTCATGGCTAAAAATACACCAGAGACTCTTTGAGAGTTGCCGTCATGACTGATGGCCATTCTTTTGAATGTCCTTAATACATGAATAGTTTATTTTCTTTCTTTGGGAGTAGGTGTGATTTTTTTGAGTATGTAAAAAAAAAAAAGAAAGAGAGAGAATTCAGTCCAGTAAAGAAAGATGCTAAATTTGAAATATTCTCTAGGGTTAATCAAAATTTGTGAATACAAAGAACTACAGTGTTTCATTGAGGCTTTTCTGTCGGAAGCCCTGCCCGCCAGCTGGCCCATGTGTCTGCATTTTCCTTCTCACCCTGATTGAGACGAAAACGCAGCTTACTTGAAGGCTAGCTAATAGGCTTCAATACTCCAGGGCTCTGTGGGTCCTCATTTCTACTCACTAGGCCTCATCCCTGAGCCCTGTCCATCTTAGTCGGACAAAATTCTGCCCTTTAACAGTTGGTTCAGGTATTACCTCCTTGCTGTGAAGCTGTCTCTGACCCCCAGTAGAACTTGAGACACACACCCACTGGCAATACCTTAATTTTGCCTTGCTCACCAGGCCATGTGCTTCTTGAAGAATTCTGTTTTATTTGCCTTTGTATCTGTAGTTTCTGCAGAGTACCTAGCACATAATAAGTACATATTTGCTGAGTGATGGAAGGAAATAAGCCACTTCCAGTGAATGTTAAGCAAAGTAGCATCACAGAAGAGAGGAGACAGAACAACCTCCTAAGAAAATTGCTTTGAAAAATCAATAATTCTAGCTTTGATGTGCACATCTTGGTATATTTGTTAGGAAATTGGTCCATCTTTAGTCTCAGCTCTTAGGAAGTACATAGTCTCACTCACATGCATATTTTGCTTAACGCGCTGGAAAGAACCAAGAGAACAGACCATCTGTTGTCCCAACAAAAAGACTCTGAAAAGAACTGGTAATGAAGGTAATAGAAACAAAACTTGATTTGATGCCATCAAATTCTGTGTATTTTTCTCTATTAATGGCTTATATATTTTATATGTACAAGATTTAAAAATTCTTTTTCAACCATTTTATGCAAAGCATATGTGAAGAGACTCTGAAACCAGCCCAGCTACTGTCTGCAGGAGACTATACCTGTGCCTGAGGAAATGTCATAACATCAAAATGCTTATTATCCATTTGCAGGACTAGGGAAGAGCAAATCATCACCACCAGGAGCTGAAATGTCCCTAATGGCAAATTCAGGAACCCCTAGCCGGCATCTGGGAATGTATTGCATCCCCACACATGGGTCCTCTCGGCTTCCCACACAGCCTGCCCCGCTCTGCATGTGACCTTCATATGCCTCGGGGAGCCTGACAGTCGCTGCGGAGGGAGATCCGGCCCTGATCTTTCATCATGGCTGCTCATGTCTATTAGTCAATTAACACACCTTACAAAGCACTGACTGAAGCCTTTTTATAAAAATCCCATCTTATGATCTGGGTATAGCTCAACCCAAAAGGCATTCGTTCAAATAGTGGCCAGGCAAACTGACATCTTTGTAATATATTTTCCCACTTTTCTAATTTCTAGTTCAATAAGAAGTTTGTGAACTGGTGAAGTCCCACCCTGTACTGACAACATGGAAGTGAAGGTGATTCTACTCACGCTGCCTCTGCGGGAATTTGGTTTTAATTTGTCATGGGATACGAGAGCAAAGAACACATTAAGTATGCAGCTGGATAAATAGCCAAACTTCTGCACCCTTGTATTTCACAATGGGAGGGGGAAATACAAACCACTGGAATGAATGCATCTCCTTTTCAATTAAGAGTTCTCTCTTCTAACACTTCATTTTATTTTTAGGCAAATTTTGTATTCTTTTTGGGGAAGGAACTTCATTAAACATATGTTACATACCATAGTCCCTCCCTTCTAAAAAACTCCAGATCTAACATATACACATAGCAAATATTAACAGCATTAAATAGAAATACCACATGAAGTCAGAGACTTGAAATCTTTGTCTTCATTTGGCAATTTTAGTGTGGTTTTAGCTTGGCTTTTTTTCCCTTTCCTGATCTTCCCATCAAGCTTCTGCCTAGTCTGCCTCTCATCTCAAGCCTGGCCACTAGCCTCCACTAATTACTAGCTGAATGCTCTAATTGTTTTGACAACACCCTGTGGCATAAATTGCCCCATGGTCTGATCCTGCTAAAAAGTCATATCCCTTTATAGGAGCAAGGCACTGCCAGTCTTTGAGGCTGCTGCGACCAGGAGGGCTCTTCCCAATGTCTGTTTTCTTGGTTAAGTTAACCATTTCACTTTTGCTGTATCATGGATCGCCTTCTTTATAGCTCACCACCCAGATCTCCATTTCGACAGTGCCCTTAGGCATGAACTTCCCCACGCTCAGTTCCAAATAAAGCTCATCCCCTTTAGGCAGACCCCCTGGAATTCTCTGTTCGTGAGGTCTGCCTGTTCTCCGAGGCAGAACCTTTCTGCCAGTACACCTGAGCTGGGGCTGGCAGCGACAGCTGACTTCTCTCAGAGCACCAGCCCTGCTCTGTTCCTGGGGCTCTGAGTAGGGGTGGTCCATCCTAGGCTCCTTAGCTAGCTGCTCCCAGAATGCATCTTGTGCCCAGTGAGCTAGCTGTGGCAGGGGAGGAGCCCAGGGCCCAGTGCTCTCAACGGGCTGGGTCTGGATTAGAGCTTACACCTTCAAGTGGGGACTCAGTGGGGGAAGGCAGCCTCATCCTGTGGCTGTACCCATCTGGAGTCAAAGTTCTCCAATACACAGCTGGAAGCTTGGGACAGTGAGTCATGCCAACAGCCTGCCCCCACCATGGCAAGACTGGAGCTCTAGGCCGAGACACAGGAGAGGGATCCTCATCTTCTTAGCATACTCACCCAGGATGGGGCTTCTGTCACACTGAGCTGGGGGAGGTGGGCAGTGAATGTGAGCAGGTCCTGGCTCAAATACCACAGCATCTTGCTTCTCTTACAGAGATTTAGATGTTCTTGAACAGATGCTTCTCCACTTGAAATAGTCCCTAAGGCTATATGACAGTTACCTAAATATCGTGTCTATCTGAATATTCAGCTTTTCATTGCAGGATCAGAAGAGTATCATTGATATTAACTAATAGGTTGCACTATAAATTCTGATACATGTGTTCTGGTATCCCAAAGGACAATTTCTTTTAAGGACAAGATATATCTCTTATTCTTATTGGTGTACTCTCAAAAAGCTTCTTTTGGAATAAAAGAAAATTTACTCTTTTACTTTATTTACAATTTTTTACCCTTAAATTTTTCATATTGACAGGCCTTACAGCCATGTCCACCTCACAGCAAGAGGATATTGGTTTCCATTAATCCCACATTAAGATCTGTTAACTAGGATTGTACCCATGCATTTAATAGCAATTAATTTCCACTGATGATCTCATCACTGTGATCTCTGAGCTCAATTGTGACACCCCAAAATTCATATGTTGAAGTTCTGACCCCAGGACCTCAGAATGGGACCTTATTTAAAAATAAGATCTTGGCAGATGTAATTAGTTAAGATGAGGTCAGTAGAGTACGTGGCCAATCCAATATCACAGGTCTACTTTAAAAAAGGGGAAATCTGGATTCAAACATGCACACAAGGAAAGTGCCATTTGGAGAAGGGAGTTATCCAGCCACAAACCAAGGAGCTGCCGGGAGCTAGGAGCGAGGCCTGGAGCAGACCTTCCCCCAAGAGAGAACAGGGCCCTGCCAACACCTGAATCTCCTACTTCTAGCTTCAATAATGTGAGACAATACATTCTGTTGTCTACACCACTCGTTTTGTCACAGCAGCCTAGCCAACCAATTCAGTCTTCATACTGATGGAAAACGATTGCCTCGCTAATGAGTGTGTCACTCCAAACTGTCACCTGTAACCCACTCAGAATTTACATAATGTTCAGAAGACCCAAAATGATTATGAAATTAACTCTAAAAGGAAGAACAAGGTAAGATGAAGATGAAGACCACATAGGGGCTGATGGATACTGTTTGCCTCAAGGAGTCCATCAGAAAATGATTGGGAGACGTGCATTTTAATATGAAATTTCAAGGAGAAATGAAATATGTGAATGGGCAAGTAATAAAGAAGGAACATGAATACACCATACATGGGAGAAAATAAAGTTAGAGCTGGATTTTATCTCCCGTAGCATCTACTGCTTAACAAATATTTACTGAGTGAGTGTCTGCTTTGCCAGGCTTTTCTAGTGCTTATTAAATATCTGTTGAAATAAAGTGGAGTTGTAAGCCTGCCTTTAAGTCCCTGGCCACCCAGTCTCATCTCCGCTTAGTTACTGCGATTTCCAGTTACTTGGAAACACATCCATGGCCTCAGACTCCTGGAGCCTGCTAGACCCTGTACATCTAATGACTCTCCTTCCCTCAGTCTGACCCGAGGCTCACCAAGTCTGTGCCAAAGGCTGCTGTCTGTGCCCTAATTGTTTTGTGCAGGTTGTACAGAGGCCTGTGCAGTGAGTCTAGATCCCAAGGCAAAATACTAAGGGAAAGGGCCAACTTTTAACAAATGGAAACTGACCTGTGGTTATCTCAATTTCCCATAAGGTTCCCCATAGGTCAAGAGATAAATTTAACAACTCATTTGTGAGCCTGTGGAGGTTTCTGGCTGAGGTATATTTAAAAAACAAAAAGAAAATCTCTTTCTTCCTCTAGTTAATTTCTTGGTCTCAGGCTTCTACTGATGTTTTTGTGAGTCACACCAAAAACTTGAAGAAGTTAGGTTACTGATATCATTTGTCAATTTCAATCCAAATTTTATGATTAGCAATATAAAGCCTTGATAACAAATAAAATCTTAATATCAAGAGGAAATTCATCTTTGCCCTGTACCGTTTGCTCTCACATTAGAGGACTCCAGAAAGGCTTTTTCCCAGAGGAAGAACTGCATCTTTACTCCATCAACAGACATGGTAGTTTGCACCAAATGTTTTTTTTTTCTTTCTGCTGACATATGGGAGACCCTGTAAACATCTGTAAGATTGAGACTTTGGAACTTTGTTTTCCCATTAAAACCCACATTTGAACAAGTTCCAACTGTGGGGTGGGGAAGAAAATCCTGTTTCACTAAAATGCGGTGCTGTGCACCTGTGTGGTAATCACCTTTCTTACATGTTGGTTTGCCCAATGTTGTTTTGCTCTCTCTCTGCTTCTGTTCTCCACACATCAACTTCTGACCCTAAGCACCTGGAGCCAGTTGTTTCTGCAGGGCCATGGTAGTGACCATGACAATGAGTTTGTTCCCTGTTCCTTGCCAGATACAGGAGAGTTTTAATTATCTGACTTAGCCCCCCAATATAATTATAGAAAATAAAACCTTGGAAGTCATTCTCATCTTTTTCTTTTCCTGCTAGCAAGTTTTTAAACCTCAAAATAAATTTGAAT
The DNA here is from genome assembly GCA_032199065.1 of Smutsia gigantea. Lineage (NCBI taxonomy): Eukaryota > Metazoa > Chordata > Mammalia > Pholidota > Manidae > Smutsia > Smutsia gigantea. Next base: position 96,085 of record JAVSCE010018227.1, on the reverse strand, counting down.
TCCCCAATTGGCAGGTTACATGGTGAGTTTGATTCAGTGCTTTTTACTCTAAAAAACCCGAAAGTTTGACAACAGCCTCTGTTGGCATATGAACAGGAAAAAATTCTTTGCCTCCCTTCAAGGCAAATAGAAAAATGCATAATAGAGAAATTACACTGAGACAGCATTTCTTTCCTGTAACATTGACGAAAATCCAAGTGTTTGACAACGCTGTCTGTTGGGACTCTGTGGACCAACAGGAGCCTCCGTGCACTGGCGCCCGGGAGGTGGATGGGACCAGCTGCGGGGCAGCCTGCACCGTTTGTCCTTGCATTTGTCCTCGACCCGGCAGCTGCTGAGAATCCGCCCTGAAGATATGCCTCCAAAATATGAAGCAGTTTGTAGCAAATAGATTCATTATAGCATTACTTTTTTTTTAATTAAGGTATTGATGTACACTCTTATGAAGGTTTCACATGAAAAAACAATGTGGTTACTACATTTACCCATATTATCAAGTCCCCACTCATACCCCAATGCAGTCACTGTCCTTCAGTGTACTAAGATGCCACAGATTCACTGTTTGCCTTCTCTGTGCTACACTGTTTTCACAGTGACGCCCCCACACCATGTATATTAAACATAATACCCCTCAATCCCCTTCTCCTTCCCTCCCCAACCGCCCTCCCACACCCCTCCCTTTTGCTAACCACTAGTTCGTTCTTGGAGTCTCTGAGTCTGCTGCTGTTTTGTTCCTTCAGTTTTGCTTCGTTGTTATACTCCACAAATGAGGGAAATCATTTGGCACTTACCTTTCTCTGCCTGGCTTATTTCAATGAGCATAATATCCTCCAGCTCCATCTATGTTGTTGGAAATGGTAGGATTGTTTCTTTCTTATGGCTGAATAATATTCTATTGTGTATATGTACCACATCTTCTTTATCCATTCATCTACTGATGGACATGTAGGTTGCTTCCATATATTGGCTATTGTAAAAAGTGCTGCGATAAACATAGGGGTGCATATGTCTTTTTGAATCTGAGAAGTTCAAATTCTTTGGGTATTCTTTGGGTAAATTCCAAGGAGTGGGATTCCCAGGTCAAATGGTGTTTAGTGATGTAGAGCACCTTTTCGTGTTTCTGTTGGCCATCTGAATTTCTTCTTTAGAGACTGTCTCTTCATATCCTCTGCCCATTTTTTAATAGGGTTGTTTGCTTTTTGGACGTTGAGGTCTTTATATATTTCGGATGTTAACCCCTTCTCGGATGTGTCATTTACAAATATTTTCTCCCATACTGTAGGATGCCTTTTTGTTCTGTTGATGGTATCCTTTGCAATACAGAAACTTTGTAGTTGATGTAGTTTCATGAGTTAATTTTTGCTTTTGTTTCCCTTGCTCAAGGAGATGCATTCAGGAAGAAGTTACTCATGCTTATATTCAGGAGATTTTTGCCTATATTGTCTTCTAAGAGTTTTATGGTTTCATGACTTACATTCAGGTCCTTGATCTATTTCAAGTTTACTTTTGTGTATGGGGTTAAACAATAATCCAGTTTCATTCTTTTGCATGTAGCTTTTCAGTTTTGCTAACACCAGCTGTTGAAGAGGTTGTCGTTTCCCTATTGTATGTCCATGGCTCCTTTATCATATATTAATTGACCATATATGCTTGTGTTTATATCAGGGCTGTCTAGTCTGTTCCATTGGTCTATGGGTCTGTTCTTGTGACAACACCAAACTGTTTTGATTACTGTGGCTTTGTAGTAAAGCTTGAAGTTGGGGAGCATAATCCTTCTCAGGATTGCTTTGGCTATTCAGGGTCTTTTGTGGTTGCATATGAATTTTAGAACTATTTTCTCTAGTTTGTTGAAGAATGCTGTTGGTATTTTGATAGGAATTGCATTGAATCTGTAGATTGCTTTAGGCAGGATGGCCATTTTGACAATATTAATTCTTCCTATTCATGAGGAGAGGATGTGTCTCCATTTATTGGTATCTTCTTTAATTTCTCCCATGAGTGTCTTGTAGTTTTCAGAGTATAGGTCTTTCATTTCCTTGGTTAGGTTTATTCCTAGGCATTTTATTCTTTTTGATGCAACTGTGAATTGAATTTTTTTCCTGATTTCTCTCTCTGCTACTTCATTGTTAGTGCCTAGGAATGCCACAGATTTCTGCATATTAATTTTGTATCCCGCAGCTTTGCTAAATTCAGATATTAGATCTAGTAGTTTTGGAGTGGATTCTTTAGGGTTTTTTATGTACAATATCATGTCATCTTCAAATAAGGACAGTTTAACCACTTCCTTCCCAATCTGGATGCCTTTTATTTCTCTGTGTTGTCTGATTGCCATGGCTAGGACCTCCAGTACTATGTTGAATAGAAGTGGGGAGAGGGAGCATCCTTGTCTTGTTACCTATCTTAAAGGAAAAGCTTTCAGCTTCTCACTTTTAAGTATAATGTTGGCTGTGGGTTTGTCATATATGGCCTTTATTATGTTGAGGTACTTGCCCTCTATACCCATTTTGTTGAGAGTTTTTATCATGAATGGATGTTGAATTTTGTCAAATGCTTTTTCAGCATCTAAGGAGATGATCATGTGGTTTTTGTCCTTCTTTTTGTTGATGTGATGAATGATGTTGATGAATTTTCGAATGTTGTACCTTCCTTGCATCCCTGGAATAAATCCTACTTGATCGTGATGAATGATCCTTTTGATGTATTTTTGAGTTCGTTTTGCTAATATTTTGTTGAGTATTTTTTCATCTATGCTCATCAGGGATATTGGTCTGTAATTTTCTTTTTTTGTGGTGTCTTTGCCTGGTTTTGGTATTAGAGAGATGCTGGCCTCATAGAATAAGTTTGGAAGTATTCCCTCTACTACTCTTTGGAAGACTTTAAGGAGGATGGGTATTAGGTCTTCACTAAATGTTTGATAAAATTCAGCAGTGAAGCCATCTGGTTCAGGGGTTTTGTTCTTAGGTAGGTTTTTGATTACCAGTTCAATTTTGTTGCTGGTAATTGGTCTGTTGAGATTTTCTGTTTCTTTCTGGGTGAGCCTTGGAAGGTTGTATTTTTATAGAAAGTTGTCCATTTCTTCTAGGTTATCCAGTTTTTTAGCATATAATTTTTCATAGTATTCTCTAATAATTCTTTGTATTTCTGTGGTATCCGTAGTGATTTTTCCTTTCCCATTTCTGATTCTGTTTATGTGAGTACACTCTCTTTTTTTCTTGATAAGTCTGGCTAGGGGTTGATCTATTTTGTTTATTATCTTGAAGACCAGCTCTTGCTTTCATTGATACTTTCTATCGTTTTATTCTTCTTGATTTTATTTATTTCTGCTCTAATCTTTATTATGTCCCTCCTTCTACTGGCGTTGGGCCTCATTTGTTCTTCTTTTTCTAGTTTCGTTAATTGTGAGGTTACGCTGCCCATATGGGATTGTTATTCTTTCCTGAGGTAGGCCTGTATTGCAATATACTTTCTTCTTAGCACGGCCTTTGCTGTGTCACACAGATTTTGTGGTGTTGAATTATTGTTGTCATTTGTCTCCATATATTGCTTGATCTCTGTTTTTATTTGGTCATTGATCCATTGGTTATTTAGGAGCATGTTGTGAAGGCTTCATGTGTTTGTGGGATTTTTCATTTTCTTTGCATAATTTATTTCTAGTTTCATACTTTTGTGGTCTGAGAAACTGGTTGGTACAATTTCAATCATTTTGAATTTACCAAGGCTCTTTTTGTGGCCTAGTACATGATCTATTCTTGAAAATGTTCCATGTGCACTTGAGAAGAATGTGTATTCTGCTGCTTTTGGGTGTAGAGTTCTGTAGATGTCCGTTAGGTCCATCTGTTCTAATGTGTTGTTCAGTGCCTCTGTCTCCTTACTTATTTTCTGTCCTGTCGATCTGTCCTTTGGAGTGAGTGGAGTGTTGAAGTCTCCTAGAGTGAATGCACTGCATTCTATTTCTCCTTTTAATTCTGTTAGAATTTGTTTCACATATGTAGGTGCTCCTGTGTTGGGTGCATAGATGTTTATAATGGTTATATCTTCTTGTTAGATTTACCCTTTTATCATTATGTAATGTGTTTCTTTGTCTCTTGTGACTTTCTTTGTTTCGAAGTCTATTTTGTGTCATACAAGTACTGCAACTCCTTCTTTTTTCTCCCTATTAGTTGCATGAAATATCTTTTTCCATCCTTTCACACTTAGTCTGCATATGTCTTTGGGTTTAAAGTGAGTCTCTTGTAGGGAGCATATAGATGGGTCTTGTTTTTTTATCCATTCAGTAACTCTATGTCTTTTGATTGGTGCATTCAGTCCATTTACATTTAGGGTGATATTCGATAGGTATGTACTTATTGGCACTGCAGGCTTTAGATTTGTGGTTACCAAAGGTTCAAGGTTAACTTCCTTACTATCTAAGAGTCTAACTTAACTCACTTAATATGCTATTACGAACATAATCTAAAGGTTCTTTTTTTTTTCCTCCTTTTTTCTTCCTCCTCCATTCCTTATATATTAGGTATCATATTCTGTACTCTTCATCTATCCCTTGATTGAATTCGGGGATAGTTAATTTAATTTTGCATTTGCTTAGTAATTAGCCATTCCACTTTCTTTACTGTGGTTTTATTACCTCTGGTGACAGTTATTAAACCTTAGAAACACTTCCATCTATGGCAGTCCCTCCAAAATACACTGTAGAGATGGTTTGTGGGAGGTAAATTCTCTCAGCTTTTGCTTATCTGGGGATTGTTTAATCCCTCCTTCAAATTTAAATGATAATATTGCTGGATAAAGTATTCTTGGTTCAAGGCCCTTCTGCTTCATTGCATTAAATACATCATGCCACTCCCTTCTGGCCTGTAAGGTTTCTGTTGAGAAGTCTGATGATAGCCTGATGGGCTTTCCTTTGTATGTGATCTTATTTCTCTCTCTGGCTGTTTTTAATAGTCTGTCCTTATCCCTGATCTTTGCCATTTTAATTACTATATATCTTGGTGTTGTCTTCCTTGGTTCCCTTATGTTGGGAGATCTGTGCATAACCATGGCCTGAGAGATTATCTCCTTCCCCAGATTGGGGAATTTTTCAGCAATTACCTCCTCAATGACACTTTCTATCCCTTTTCTCTCTCTTCTCCTACTGGTACCCCTATAATGCGAATATTGTTCTGTTTGGATTGGTCACACAGGTCTCTCAATATTCTTTCATTCTAAGAGATCCTTTTTCTCTCTGTGCCTCAGCTTCTTTGTATTCCTCTTCTTTAGTTTCTATTTGATTTATCGTCTCCTCCACCATATCCAATCTGCTTTTCATACCCTCCATTGTGCTCTTCAGTGATTGGATCTCTGTCCAGAATTCATTCCTGAGTTCTTGAATATCTTTTCATACCTCCATGAGCATGTTAATGATTTTTGTTTTGAACTCCCTTTCAGGAAGATTGATGAGGTCGATGTCATTTAAATCTTTCCCAGTAGTTGTATTAATAATTTTACTCTGAACCAGGTCCTTAGGCGTTTCATATTTGTATATGGCCTCCTCTAGTGCCCAGAAGCTCTACTCCCTGGAGCTGCTCAGCCCCTGAAGCAATGTCGGGGGTCGCATGGGAGTGGTATTGGCGCCTGGGGGGAGAAAAGAGCTGTTTCCTACTCCCCGGCTGCTATGCCTTTCTCCACTGCCTGAACCAATGGGCGTAGCACACAAGTATAAGCCTCTATGCTTTGCGTTTGTAGTTGCTGTAGACAGATCTTCCTCTTGCTGTCCTAATGCCAGGATAGGGTTTGCCGGTTTGCAAGCCAGGTGGTGCTGGACGGGAGAAAGGCGCCGTAGGCTGCGTATCACCAAGGGGGTCCTTGGAGCTATGTAGCCAGCCAGGGAGCTGGAGCACCTGATGATCGTCCAAGGAGGAAGATTTCTTTTTTCTCCTTAAATATGAGAGTCTATATGGCAAACCTCCCAACCTGCTGAGCAGAGTGCAACCGGACAATTTTGTCTACCTGTCCTCTCTCCTGAGCAGTAAGCTCTGTGCAATCCTTGCCCTTTTAGCAGCCCTCTTGCTAAGGGCTTCCTTGTTAGGAACTCTCTCAGACTGCCCCCCTTTCTTTTGTCCCAGAGCAGCCAGGTGTGGATCCCTGCTTTCCACAGGTGGCTGGAATCTCAAATCTCTCCAGGAATTCTGTCTGTCTTAGCTTTCCAACCTGCTACTCACAACAGTACCATGCAAGCACTGTGAAATGCAGGTTTGTGCTCTCAGAGCAGATCTCCAGAGTTAGGTATTCCGCAGTCCCAGGCCTCCACTTCCTTCTTGCTCCGTTTCTCTTCCTCCCACCAATGAGCTGAGGTGGGGGAAGGGCTTAGGTCCTGCCGGGCCACAGCTTTGGTATGTTACCCTGTTCTGTGAGGTCTGCTCTTTTCTCCAGGTGTATGCAGTCTGGCGCAGTCCTCTTTCCTGTTGCTCTTTCAGGATTAGCTGTATTAATTATATTTTCATATTATATGCAGTTTTAGGAGGAAGCCTGTGTCTCACCTCTCACTCCGCCATCTTTAGTCTTCTCTCTGTGCCATTATAGCATTACTTATAACAAAAATTAAAATCAACCCACATGTCCACCAATGAGGGACTGGTTGAACACATTGAAGTATAGCTACACAATTGGTCAGAATTCAGCTTTAAAAAGAAAAGAGGAAAAATAAATCTGTGTTCTAATTGGAGCAATATCCAGGATATATTTTTAGAAATGGGAAATTTTTTTCAGTATGTATAGTATGTAGTCCTTTATGTAAGGTAAAATACACAAGCTCATACACACTCAAACTTATTTTTACAAAAGGAAACACTGGAAGGGAAAATTAATAAAAATGGGTAAAAATAAGATGATAAAATGGTTAAAAAATAAGATAGGAAAAGGGTACTTCTTTATACATACCTTGCTATTTAGAGTTGACTTGGGAAATAACCTGACATAAGATACCATATAAATACTTAAAAAAATAAAAATAAGTATATGAATCAATCTACCTATGGGCCTAATTAATAACATAAGTATAAAGAAAGGATTTATTTCAAAGGTCTTTAAAACACTATTTTGGCTATGCTAACTTAGTGTAACATATTCTAGAGAAAAATAGACCTGCGAAGTCCTCTGAACCTTCAGCAGTCACATTTGCAGTTGTAATATTAGTACCAATAGTTTTGAAACTATTCTATATATGGTGTAGCATGATGCAAAAGTAATTACACTAAAGTTAGGAACCAAGGCTATCAATGTAAAAGAAGAATTATAATTATAAAATGATAGAAGATAAATAAAAAGCTTGTTCTTTCCAGTTTGAATTGACACATCAGTAGAAGCCATGATTCTTTTCTACGTTTTGTATACATGCCCACTAAAAAGGAAAAAGGAATAGAATCAATGATAACCCAACTGCAGCTAATACAGCAAGAGCCCTGCCTGGCAAGTCTGAATATCATTTTCTATGAAGGGGAATTCCTTGGAGGAATGGCTGATTCCCAGGCCAGAGGAGGAAACACACAAGATGAGCCTTGGAACATCTCGCTGTCCTAGAAAGCAAAGAAGCTACCAAAGAATCAGAGGTTATATGAAAAGGAAACCAAAGGCAACCTGAAAGAACTTCCATTGGCAAAACAGTAAATGACATTAATTTAACAAAATAGTGAATGTAATTGATTGAAGTACATTAATTTTTAAAAGGAATGTTTGAATGTAGATTCACAAATAAAAGAGAAAAAGGCCAAAGAAGAAAAAAAACTTATTAAGCACTTTGGATATAACTAGGATTCCAACTTCTTACTCCAAAAGTTGGCAGTTAAGTAATGAACTAGACATTTAGCTTGCCTCTCCTATAAGAACAGCATTTTGCAGTATTCACATGGCCTCAGTTGATGAGGAAAATCCTTATTCAAAAAGAATTTTAGTTCATAGCTCTGGAAAGTGACAGAATTAGAAAAATCATCATTTTGAAACTCCAAAGGGAATAATAGGCTCAGCAAGGATCATTAGTGGATGAAGCCATTTGATGAAAAGTTTAATGAGAAACTTTGTAAGGTAGAGACCAGACCATCTTAGCATGGTGCAAAGGGGACAAGACATTGTGTTTCTCCTAAAAGGATGCCATGTGAAGGGCTCATCACCACCTACTCTCCAGAAAAGAGCAAAAATATAATCAAGTTGAATTAACACCACAAGGAATCAAGCAGAAAATTCTAAAAGATGCCGTTTCAAAAGCATTAACTGGGACTGTTTGAAGTAAGGAAGGATGGAATGACAAATGAATGGAATATACTTCTTAAAGAAGAAAGGAAGGAAGGATAAAATGAAGCAAATGTGGCAAAACAGTAACAGTTGAAGTGATATGATAGATATGCAGAAGCTTGTTAGACCAGTTTCTCCACTTAGGTTTTGTTTGAATCTTAAAAAAAATTAAGAAAACATTTTATGCTACAAAGAAACCTTGGAGCAGTTTGTCTTGCCCTGCTATCTGCAATAATCAAGTCAGTTGTAGATGACACAGTACCTGGCAGTAAAGTCATGGTTGAAAGACAGCAAGCTGGCTGCTAGTTTCAGGTGAGATCCAAAGTGTAGATGGTAGGTTGCTCATAATAAACAAACATTCTTTTTGAAGCAATTGAATCATCTTAAAACACAAATGCAAAATGTAGATAATTAATGAGAACTGGAATAAATGAGAACCAGAATGTTCTCTTTTCTGGAATTTAAGGTTGTGCCTGTGAGCCTACCTGAGTAATCCCCTTCTGCCCAGGCAAGCTAGTCACCAGCTGGAGCTCTTTCTGTCCAGCATACAGAAAGATGCATTTCTGGCACAGTGAGGGTTAAAAAAGAAAGCAGTCTTCGTCTGTTCAAGCTGCTGTAATAAAACATCACAGCATGGGTAGTTTATAAACAGAAATTTATTTCTCACAGTTCTAGAGACTGGTAGTACAAGGTTAAGGTGCCAGCCTGATTACATTCTCTGCAGGGGGCCCTCTTCCTGACTCAGAGCTGGTACCTTTTCGTTGTGTCCTCACATGGTAAAAGGGCCAAGGGGTCTCTCTGGATACTTTCTCTAAGGGCCCTAATCCCATTCATGAGGGCTTCACCCTCCTGACCTACACACCTCCCAAAGGCCCCACCTTCTAATACTGTCATATTAGGATTACGCATTAGAATTTCAACATAGGAATTTTGAGTTGACACAAGCATTTAGAACAAAGCACAGACCCTGACCATGAGGAGTTTAATTGGGAACATAGAATAAATTTAAGAAATAGACATAAGAAAAAGACAAATCTAACTCTGGATTTGATAGACTAAGGTTATGAGACTAGATTGCATTTCTAAAGCCCAAGAGAATCCTGTTCTTAGCACCCTGCTAAGCAAAGGAAAAACAACCCAACTTTTCCATTCACTGTTGATTTTAACTAGCTTCCCCTTCTTTTAATCCCCCTTGAGTACAGACTACATAGTGTACATCTAAGAATGAAGACATGATTCATGCCTGCAAGGTGCTTATCCCCTGGTAAGGTCGTCAGACAACTGCATAACTATAGGAAGTACTTACTATTTGAAGTAAATTGATACCAGAAAAGGACAAGTTGTAAAAGCTCTCATAAATAAGGGCCAAAACTTCATAGAAAAGGTGGACATATAAAATATTGATTGATCAAGTCCTCATCTTAAACAAATAACACTAAACATCATGAAAATAGATTTATTTTATTGCATTTAATAAGACATAGTTTATGTTTACACCATAATTCACAGAACACCAAGTTAGGCATGTTAATGGAGGGTGTGGGCATAATCTTAGCAACAAATGTTATAATAACATGATATAATACTTCTCTCCCTTCCCGTTTGACTCTCACAGCAGGATCATAAAGAGCATAAAACACACACCATGACTGCATACACACACGCACACATTGTACCAGCTTTCCCATAAGTATCTCTGACTGTTCTCTTCAAATCATTCACTCTAGAAGCACCTATCATGTCCTCAGTTGTTTTTTTATTTTCTCTTTTTCAGTGATCTGGCCTTCACTTGCCAATACCCACTTAATCTCGCTTGTGATTTATAGAGTTCCCAGCATCAGTTCACCAAGTTCATAAAATTTCCTGTCTTTTCTCTCCTTTTATCATCATCACTTTGCATTGAATTGCTATCCAAAAATCAGCAAGACTGACCAAGAGATTCCATCAAAATAGATGCTAGTGTTAATTGAAGAGGCATGGTTAAGGAAACTAGTTGCACACGTGGTCAGTTTATTCATACTATTTACTTCTCTGTGAAGTGGCCTAGTTATGACTTGGACAGTTAGTACTCAGATAACAAGCACTGTACAAATCAAACAGTAGCATGCCACCTCTCCTCCTCTCACATCTGCTGAGGAACTCTGGGAAGTGGTCTGGGGAGAGGGAAAGGGAGCTTAGGAGTCATTGAGAATGGTCCTCATATGAATAGGCCCAATACCCCTTTCCATGGAGAGCCACCCAGAGGAGTGTGGTCTCTACTGTGGGCGCTGACATAGGGCAGGCAAAGGCTCAAGCTGGACTTCCATGGAGGAAGGAGTAGGCGAGCCGAATCTGGAAATAGGAAGGCGGTAGTTTGCCAGCGGAGAGTGGAGGGAGAGGTGGTCTAAGCTGAGGAAGAGCATGACCATAAGAAGACAAGAGCAGGTGTCTGAGAAATGGAAAGTAGCGTGCACAGGGTTCACGCAGGGGCACAGTCAAACAAGAGGCCAGCAAGCCAGGACAGGCCCAGCCTTCTAGAAGGAGGATGTCTGGGATGACAGGACAGGAATTTAGGGTTCACAGGTAATGGGCAGGCAGGGAAGGTTTGAAGGGAGGGCGACCTGGCCCTCAGTGCTGTCAGGTGGTCCCTCATCTTGATAAACATGATAAATGGGCTAAAGAAGCAAGAGATGAGGGCAAAGACCCACGAGGAGAGTTTTTAAGTGTTTGGGGCCATCCTGCTTCCTAGGTCTGGGGGACAAGCATGTAGCAATGTAGTTTCCAGGAAGTGCGATTTAGGGGTAGTGGAGAAAACTGCCTTTTCACAAAATATTTTCCCACTAACCCTGATATATTGCTGACAATTTTTATATCACTCAGTTCATACAAGACTCAAGGCCTCTTGGAAATGCCTGTGCTGTTTGACTAAGGAAAATGCACAGCAGCAAATCTACACCTGGTTCTCGTGGGTTTATCGCTGGGCTAGGCAGCCACCCTGCAAATTTCTTGGTGGGATAGAGGGCAAGGCGATTCCATTGCAAGGGATGAAATTGATGCTGTGGAAAATTCCAGGCACTCGGGGGTCAGTCTGAGTGCATCAGGTGGCAGAAGGGAAGAGGAATGTCAGCAGAGCCCCAGAGAGGGGGAAGAGACAAGAGAAGTACAGAAGGAGGGCACGAGGAAAGGTTTCCCCTTCTTCACAACTCTTCGTAAGCCAGCACCTCCCCCCTGTATTTCTTCATTCCCTCACTCTTCAGGCTGACTTTAGGAAAGCAAAGCAGAAAGGAAAACATATTGTTATGGTTTCTTTGAAGAGTATATCCTAAAGGCACGTATCTGTGCTCACACCCCATTCCAGCCATGGTTTTATTTTTTTAAGTGAATTAGTAAGGTTAATAGTACTGCAATAACTAAAACTATGCTTTAAAAGAATTCATATGTATTTACTTTGGATTTTCTAGCCATTGTAGTGGGCTGAGTTGTATTCATGTCATTTATAAATAAAACATAAAATCTACTGAGAAATCTCTATGAAACTGTTTTCCAACATCTGATATTTACTGTTGCTATCTTTTCATTTTCAGGGAGTAGTTTGTGACTGGTCACCTGTAAAACAATGTAAGAGAAAGAAAATGTAGGGTTAATTTTTAAATTCTGTCATTTTGTTTAAGACTGGTATTTCCCCATCATTTTTCTACAACTGGTTCCCCTAATTCTATGTCTACATGTACAAAATGAGAAAGAAGGCAATATCTAGCTAAGTCAGAGCAAAACTTTTGCTTCGTTTATTCTCTTTATTTCAACTGGAAAATTTTTAAGAGGTGAATTGTATGGGCCTTCACTGAAATATCTGTAAATAATGCTAGTTTTATGTAAAATTTCTTCTGCCACATTAATTCTTCCCTCTTTCGTATAATCGCAATAGAAAGGTTCTCAAGAAACAATGCGAGGAAAGCCAGAACCCTTTGCATAGCTGTATTCACAAGGCTGTTGCTGCCTATCTCTGGGTGGCAAGCATCTCTCAGTGGTGGGTTAGCTTGGATTTGGGAACTTGGGACCTGGAAGTAAGGGGTGGCTGTGTGCCCCAGTCGGGAACTACCATGATCTATGCTGAACAGTTGGTGGGGTGGACTTTGCTGTTATCAGAGTTGTCAGTAATAAAGCACAACTTTCTCTGTATCTCCTAGAAACTCCTTCCTGCTGTTCTACCCTTCCACATACATGCACGCACATACAGATACATGCACACACAGACACTTGCACACGAAGACGTAGACACACACACATATATAGACACACAGACACACACACACACACCCCTCTCAAGCCTTGTGTGCATTCTAAGTCCCCTTATCACAGTCAGCTAGTTTTCAGCTAAGGTCCTTACTGGTCAGTGGTCTCTAGGCCTCGCTGCACCATCCTGAGAAACCCTACTGCCCTGGCCCAGCCCTCAGTGTCCTGACACAGTCACCTGACTCCGTGTAGGATTAGAGGGCCACTCAGGGGGCCTCCTGCTGCTACTCATGGCAGGGCACCACCTAAGGGTGCGCCCCCCCCATCCCCAGAATGTGAACTTTCCTGAGAGCATGAACCACCCGTAGGGGCTCCAATCTATCCCCTAAGGGGGCGACTTCCTCTTTGGGGTCCATTCATGTATGTGCTGTGGCATTATGTCAAATCAGGCCCACCCAAATATCTCCCAGTTTTAGTGAAAACCTATGTAGTCTTTTTCAAGTAATGGGATAACAGATAGAAACCTAGTTTTTATATATAGAAAAGACTCCTGAAGTCCTGCCGAGTATAGGGGCACTTTGAAAGGATGGAAGGGATAGAAGTTTCCCTCTCTCCAAATCTTCCTCTCTTCAAAACAGGCTGCCCGGAGCCAAAACGGTCCCCAGGAGGGATGTTGACCCCCCGCTGCTCACAGGCTCAGCCAGCCAGAGCACCAGGGCTGCTGCAGGAAAGAGGTGACAGGGACTGTCACTGGCCACCACACCCCTCCCCCTCCCCGTCCCTGGCTAACTTCGGGAGCAAATGAAAGCTGGCCAGTGGCTGAAGGTCTTTGTTTAGATGTGGTTTAGACTTGGTCCAGCACAGTCATTCTGCAGATAATATTGTTTTATGTCATTGCAAATTTCCGTATCAGTCCAAAATAGCATGCTACATAGAAATACATCAGAATAGATTTGTTCTTCATTGGCTGGATTTAAAAAATTAAGGTGAGGCGTCATCGTGGGATGAAAGAGACACAGTGGAGGTGGGGGATGGGGTGTTGATCTTTGGGCGTTAAATAGGTTCTAGGGCTGTGGGTAGATCACCTCTCTGGGCCTTTATCTTTGAAATGAAAACACTAGGAAAAAGACAGCAGCAACTTTATAACCATCAGGAGGGGACAAGAAGGAATTGGTAATGAGTGAAAAGACAAAGTTATAAGGAAATAGGGCTTGTTGGCAACCTGAAAAAAATTTATATATAAAATTCTGAAACCAGGTAAAACATGTTGGCAGATTTGTTGCAGGGTGAACCTTCGCCAGAGGATCTTTAAAGTTGTGGCCTTCAAATATCATCATCTGAAAAGATAATGTTTTGGCATGTTTGAGGCTTTGTAGAAACAGTAATGATTTTCTACAGAAGTTCACCAGCCCATTGATTTCATAAACATTTCAAATTCAAATTTTATGTTGCATCATGGTAATATTTTCATATACAAAAGCACTGTTTCCCATTTCTCTGTCTTCCACCAACAAAGATTCTCCAGAATTTGTAAGTTATTGAACTGTTGTCCTGGTTTACCTCCAGGAAAGAGATTTGCTCAGAGTGGAATTGAAGTCTTTCTTCTGCCCCCAGCTTCACTTCCCACAACACGTGCCCCACCAGGACTATTGGGCACAGCCGCCTCCAACTCTACAGGCCTAGCATTTTCTGCACCTGTTATTGCCCCCATGTATGGAAGATGGATGGATGACATGGAAGGAGGCAGAAGGGACCAAAGGAGAAAAGATATAATTCAGCCTAAAATAAAAGTATCACTTATAGCCACTTTTTCTGGAACAAGCCAGCAGCTAAACAATAGGTTTGTGAGTTAACTTCTTCCCAGTGACAGCTCATAAGTTACATGTTCACTCCGTGAGCAGAATAGTCTGTAATCTTGATTTTTACCTGACTTTATTAGACCTCTCTTGTTATTTCTGTCTGTTATTTTAAATGCATGTTCCTATTTCCATGCCCACCTCTAAAACGTGTAGAAATGCCATCAAGACCACGAGATCTTAAAATAAGGCACAGACAGGAATCCAAATATGTAATTGCAGCTGACCTTGAGAAGGAAGGTGTTCGCACAGTTCTCTGACATGGGCACTCCTGCCAGGCCAGCCACCAGGGAGGGTGGAGCTGACTTTTGACAGCCAAGGGTCAGACAGGAGGACGGTGCCTTCTTCTTGGGCAGGAGGGCTGGGTGAGCATCGGGAATGCAAGACCGGCAGAGAGAGGGACAGCCTGGCAGAGCCACAGTGAGGCTTCAGTATATAGAGCACGGAACTGTCAAGCCAGGAACAGCCCAGCATGCCCAGGGCCCTGGGAGGGATTTCAAGCCGCTTCTGTTTCCTCACTTTGCTCCTACCCTGTGGGGTTTTCCCACAGTCCCCGACATACTAAGTATATGCTACTCTCACATAAAAATTCACACTCTAGGACAGATAAGGCTTCATCTGTACCTTTGTCCTTGGCACACTTCAGACAGGCTGGAAGTCTCAAATACTTATATGCTGGAGAAAGTCATTTCAGAGAATACAGCCAACATGTAAGCTCAGCTTTCCAAATTATAGGTTTCAGATACGGAGGAAACCAGCAGGTGTAGTAAAGACCCTTCGTAGACCTAAAATTCTCTAGCTTGTGGCAGGTGCCCTCAAATTTCCTTCCTTTCAGGGCCGCCCTTGGCCATCTTACTTCCCACTGCATAGAAGCGATCTGCCTAAGTATCATCTCTAAGAAATGCAAAAACATCTAGTTTAGACCTAGATTCCCCATGGCTCCCCAATTCTAGTTTCTGGTGCCCTGTTCATAACTAGGTTGCAACTCTCTGCACCCCCAAAACCTTTACCTCCTTCCTAACCCCAGTTATCAGTTACACACAACTCTGGAATCTTCTATAAAAACACTCAAACAAGATCCCATCCCCAAGCTCAAGCAAGTGTGCTCTTAAAACTTCCTTTAAATCGAGGTCACTATATGAAAATAGCTGATATCATTACACAACAATTCTTAAATGTGGGTTATGCAAGAAGCATCTTGGGGCCTGATGAAGGCAGCCCTCCCTTCAGACTGCCCACCCAGGTCATCTTGATGCACCCTGCCTGAGTGGCTCCCGTGAAGGCGGGCCATCACTGCACCACACTTGGAGAAACATTACCTTGATGATACAGGAGCCATAGGGCACATGCGGTCCCTGTGGGATCATATCTCTTTGAGGTCAAGGGACAAGGCTAGAGGAAGAAACCCCTCTGCGTGGTTCTGAGGGGGTCAGAGCAGGGTTGAGGCAGAGGGATGACAGTAAGACAGCATGAGCGTGAGAGTCCACAGCCAAGTCAAAGTTTCCCCCTGCTTCCAAATGAATAGGTCTAGCCCACATCCCAAGAGGTTTCCATTCCAACAGCGAATCAACAGATGTGGATTGTACCAGCTGGGTGAGCAATGGTTTCCTGAATGACATAGACTTGGACATACTTACACATTGCTTTCAAAACCTGGAGAAACTGTGCTGTGTGTTCCCTCTTCAAATTGCATCCACAAGCTTGCCTGCCTGTGTGCTGAGCTGCCTCGTGAGGCTCTTGTGACACTTCAAGATGCCTTGCGAAGGCCTGAGCACCCTGTGGAATCACCCAGAGAAAGACCTTTATGTCGTAGTCTTAGAGGCAGTGGGAGTAACGAGCAGGATGCATCAACTCAGCCTTGCACACCTAGCTCCCAACCTGCAGGCTCCCACTGTGGTGCCTTCATGCAGACATAGTGCTTGATTCACTCAACCCCAGGTACCTGCCACTGGGAAAGCACAGTGTCTGCAAAGAGCAGACAAGGGCCAGCAGCCAACTGAAGATACACAGGAGGTATCATTTACATGCAGATCACCGCTGATGGCAGATATTGGTCAAATGCTTTGTGCTCCACCTGCTCCACCTGTAGCTAGAGAGGACATGCCAGCTGAGCTAGTGATTACTTGGCTGGCCTGAGGGTGGCTCCCTTTGTGAGTGAAATGGCCCATCTCCTACCATCTGGTATTCCAAAGCATAGAGTGGCAGGAGGCATTTTAATTATCATGCATTTCAGGAGAGGACAAGATAAGGAGGAAAGGAGCGGGAGCCTACAGGAGTGAATCAGGTCCTTGAAGTTCACCAAAAGCAGCCTCCTCCTTGTGCCAGGCTGAGGACAAAGGAGCAGATGCTGTCAGTCACCTCCCCAGCCAGCAGCTAAGGGACGTGAGGGGTGGCTGTGGGCACAGCCATAGCTGCCACCCTCATCCATGGCCCCCACTCCCAGAGCGCCTGCTAGCCGCCATGTCATATCTCAGCTAGGCTGCAGGGTCTCCCTGGGGCTGAGTATTATCCTCGCTCCAAAATGAGTAGATTGAAGCACAGAGACAGTTGGAAACTTGCTAAAGTCCTTGGTGCTTTGGGATGAGTCCAGATTCAAGTCTGGCTCTCTTTAACTCCAAAGCCCATGTATTTCCCAATAGGGCAGCAGTTTGTGAGCATTTTGGGATCAGGACGGTTTTGCAGTCTCTAAGATTACTGAAGACCCCAAAGGGCCTTTGTTTGTATTGCTTATATATACCAATGTTTACCATCTTAGTAATAAAATCTGAGAAAAAATTTAAATGTACATTTAATTCATTTTAACAATAATAAAATTAACATTAAGTGTAAACAAAAATAGCCAATCTTATGAAAAATAACTTCACTGTTCAAAACAAAAAAATATATTAATGAGAATGATGCTGTTTTACATTTTTTGCAAATCGCTTTAATGTCTAGCTAATAGAAGATTTTTGTATATGCTTCTTTATTCAGACTGTTCCATTGCTATCATATAGCCTCTAGAAAGGTCCACTGGATCTCGTGTGATGAATAAAATATATGTTAGTATTATTTTGAAAATAGTTTTTACCATGAAGACCCCCTGGAAGGGTGTCAGAGACTCCAGGGGTTTCCAGACCACAGTTTGAGAACTGCTGCACTGTGGCATACACCCTGCAGGGGACTGGTGGGGTCTGCCCTGGGCAGTGCCCTGAAGCCCCCTTCACCAGGGCAGGCCCATCACTTAGATCATGAACCACCATGTAAGTCAGTCTTAGAAACATTGCTCCAAGGATCTCAGGGTTGAGGCTTCCTTTGAGGACAAGGTGGTTTCCCATTTGCCAGTGTGGGTCCAAAAGAGTAGACTTGTCACTCATATGGTGCCTGTGTGAGGCTGTGCTTCTTAGAAAGTGGGGTTGGCACACCCTGGGAAGCCATGCACACAGGTCCACTCTTCCAGACTGACTACCATAAGTTCCTTCTTCTGTGTATCTGCAACACGTGTTCAAAATGATTTGAGACATTTACCCCAGAACACTACTTTTCATTTTTGCTAACATATAGACCTTCATATTGTCATGTGGCAAGACAGTGGGCACTGGCTGCTTCTCTCCTTGTGGGGCTGGTTAAGCAGAGTCAGGGTAGCATTTAGCATAATGGCCGCTGAATCGAAGCTTCAAGCAAGGGAAACACACAGGGCCCTGGGTCAGGTTAACAAGCGGGAGCCGGATGAATCCCGATGAGGACCCTGCAGGGGAGTACAGCAGTCAGCAACACCAGCCAGTCGGGCTGCCCAGGCACGGTCAGGAAAACAGACAGACCCCTGCCTATTCAGCTCGAGGTCAGGGGCATCACAAATCAGAATCAGAAAGGGCAAGGGCAGGCTTGGGCTTGGCTTCCATCCCGAAACACTGTGTGGGCAGTGAGAGCTGTCTCAGATATTGAGGGCTGGCTTGCTGGTTGCTCTCCCTGATGCCATAAGGTGTCCATACAGAATATATCTAACATCACTTATATACTGGGATAGTTTATAGATGTATAACATAATAGGATGTTCAACTTTATGAGTAGTTAAATCCTGTTCATTTTTAAATGTAATATTTCATGTCTGCTCTGAGCATTTAAAGATTTCTATGAACATCTTTTTTGAACTACAGTTTCCATTAACTTTGCAAATTTTGCCTTTACGTTCCAAAATTATCTCTGACTTATTACTTGGGCTTTTAAATAGTTTCTAACTTTCTACCACATTTTCACTTTATAGCTAGGCTACTTATGTGGGAACAACTTATAGTTTTAGTAAGATAAGTAAATTAGAAGTAACTTATTCAAACTGTGAACATCCGCCAGTGAAGGACAAATAAAATATAAATAGACTTACCTTTCAAAAAATGCCATCCTTTTGCAGACAAGCATTAGCCTTTGGGCAGTCGGCCATCACTTTATGACCAGCAATTAAGTAATTAAAAGGTTGCGTTTGCATTTGTTTCATCACCATGTATTAATCTGGCAGGTCTGCACTGAGTGTCCATTATAAGCAAAACCATGGAAAGTGGGTTGCTTTTTGAGACAGTTTAACGTTACCAATCTTCTGAGAGCTTGACACAGACCACCAGAGCTTCCATCTAGCCTCTCCTTGCCAACTTTCTTCTTTTCTTCCTCCCCTGCCTCTCTGCCTCATCCATTCAATGAACATTTAGTAAGCATGTAGTGAGGAACTCTGTTTCCCCCAGGGACAAGCTTTATGGTATTCACTCCTGAGACCTGCAGTGTTTCACATCTCAGAAGTTCACAGAATGTCCAGAGCACAGGCTGGCTGCACCCTTCCAGCCTGACATCAACATAGCCTTTATCACTCGTCTGGGACCCCTTTATGCTGTCCACTAGCCTGCTACTGCCTTGGAGAAAGAGTTGCATAGACAGCAGTCCCAGGAGTAGTTTCTGAAAGAGTGCACATGAATATGTATAGATGTATCTGGATGCGTATGTCTATATGTGTCTGTATATGTGTGTCTGTGTGTGTATAAATATATGTATATATTTGATTACTTCAAACTCTGCTTTATTGTATCCTAATTTCAAAATATTAACACTGTCTATTGTTATCTGTTAATATGAAGAGGGGTAAATGATGTATGTGTGTATGTATAGAAATAGTTAATAGATGATACAGACAAGTGATAGATTAGATAGATAGATAGATAGACAGACAGACGGATAGATAGATGATAGATAGATAGATAGATAGATAGATAGATAGATAGATAGATAGATATTTAGAGCACAATACCTTCATTCCATGATTAGGGATCAGAGAAATTAACCTGAAGTCGTATTTAGCAACTGTGATAAACAGCAAATCTTGTTGTCTTGCGTCTTTTGTGCTGGCAGCAGGGTGGACTCATCCACCAAGAGCTTCCAACATGAAGAAAGATCCAGTAAACCTCTGTTTCTACACTACCGACCGAAATGCCCTTGTGTCCGCTTATCTTCTTAATCCTATCGTTGTCATTTTAATTTTTGTGATCAATACTTAACAAGCCATATGTTTCACATGCTTGAACTGCTTGGTCCCAGCTCATCTCATATCTCAAGAATAAGATTTTGACCAAAGCTCTTAATATATACAGCTCTTGATTTCAGCCTGTCTTGCTGGCTGCTTTGTAGATGAGAAAAAGAAAGCAGATATCTAGGGGCAGAGAGGACGACAGTAACTCTTGCAAAGCATTCACCTGCTCCTTACGTGGAGGCATAAACTGTTTGGATCCACTTCACTCAAGGGATAAATTAATGCCTACTTGCTTTCCTGCCTCACAAAGCGACCAGCACAGATTACATCCTTGATGCTGTGTTGTGCAGCGGCTTTACGCAATTTGACATCTTCGCAAAATCTCTGTCTCTCCACAATGAAAAGAATGTCTGTTACAATTTGTGCTAGAATTTGATGTCTTAATACACCGGGTGATTTAGACATTTCTTCTAAGTGTTTCTCTGCTTTGTGAGAATGATGGGCTGTTTGCCTGAAATACCAGGAATACCCTAGTTCTAACTTGGACCAGAAGAGAAACTCTCCCATCCTTTCTGGAAGTCCAGCTGTCAGTACTGTCATGGTCAGATTAGACATGTGTAGCAACGAATCAGGCCTGGAGAGGCGCAAGAGAGAAAACAAGGAAATTTAATAGTAGACAGTAAAATCACGCCCACGTAAGGATTTGCTCCCTGAAAAAGCTTAAATGACAGTTAGGACGGCGACCGTCATCAGGAAAGCATAGCTAGCTGACTCTCTTGTCTGCTTCCTGAAAATTCAGAAACCCCACCTTCTTCTCGATGGTGAGGAGAGCTGAGAGATGCCAAAGTGTCATCCTCTTTGCTTCTAAGATTCTATCAGTTATATGGCAACAAGTTAAGATGGAACAACGTTATAACTCACACCTTGTAGCCATTTGGCTCTGATGAGGACTCGGCAGGCCCGGAGGCACTAGTGAGCAGGCCACAGGAGGTACTGAAGGGGCAGCGCTCTTGGTGCCCCTCGGGCCCCCCGAATCCCTTCATACATTGGAGTATGGCTACTTCCAGGGTGTCTGGATGAGGAGGTGGGTTCAGAAGCGCTCTCTTAGCCCAAGAAGACTTATGCAAAATGGAGTCGTTTTACAAGAATAACTTCACAGCTTTCCTTAGCTGGTATGTTCAGAGGGCCTCCTTTAAGGAACACGTACTGTGGAAATAGACCTTTGTGACTCCGTGGTCGATTTCCTTATTCCTAGGTGAGTCCTTCCGTTTGCATGCAGGACTGACCAGCGTCTGGCCCCGCAGCAGTGACTATCACCATGGCCATGCGATCCTGGACCATCATTAAAACACATGTGGATTTTACAGTTTTAACCAGTTGCTATTGATTAGGTGGCCCTTGGTGCAGTGATGTCGGCTCTTTTTCTGCTTCAGCCTCTGGGGTAGGACATCTGGCTGGAGTCATGGCTTTTGGATAAGAGTGATTTGACCACGGTAAGACTTGTAAAATGTATTTAACTAGTGCTATAATGAAGACAGTCAAGTGCTTCCCTGTTTGCCTCTTTTCTTCCAGCCTCTGGATTTGGTATGAGAAATACTATAACAGTAATAGTCACCACTACTTTAGAGCATTACTTGAACAGACACAGTGCTCAGGGCTGCACATGCATCATTCAGTCTTCACAGCAACTCTCTGAGGTGGATGCTGGTACCATCTCATTGCACAGATGAGACTGGGCCTCAGAAAGGTTAAGTACCTTGCCCATGACTGCACAGCTTATACATGAATATCCAACTGAGAGAGAGAGACCCAGCTCAGCCTGACCCCAGAACTAAGGTCTTCCCTGCTTTCTGCTCTCTGGCCAACAAACATTTGTCAGCATGTGTGCCAACAAGCATTTGATCCCAGCCCTGGCTTTTATTAACATTGTGAGGGGAGGCAAATTATTTAAAGCCTCAAGTTAATTTGCCCCAGCTGCAAGAGGGAATAATGATACTTACCCATTGCTGAAAAGGTGAAATGGGGGGCATAGCATCTAGCGGTGTGTGATACATATGAATCACTCAGTGTCTATTAAGGGAATACATGGGAGAATGAATGAATGAACAAATGAATGAACTACCGAGACTCTCATTATTGATTCCTTTTCTTCCTTCGGAGAGTCAGTAAATACAGAGGGCAGGGAGGGAGACAGGGAATGATTGCTGACCAAAATATCCAGTTAGAAATAAATAAATAGCTTATAGTACTTCTTATAGAAAAGGATTCACATCTTTTTGTTCTTGTTGCCCATATCCAAACTCTTGGCGCCAGGAAGCCATGAAGTTGAGAAAATACAGTTAATCTTCTCTTGGCCCCTTTGACTCTCATCATCACCCATCAAGGTTTTCCATGGGTCCTGAGGCGTCTGCAGATCCCCAGCTAGACAGACTCCAGACCGCAGGGAGTCTGAGAGGCAGGGCCGCACACCCACCCCACAAAGACCACGGTCAGAAAGGACTACACAGGGTCAATCTCACATGGAGAGCCCTTGGGCTTTTAAACAGTATTCAGGTCCTGATTAGAGGCAGAAGTGGTCTCCAGCGAAAAGGGGAAATTGTCAGGACTCAAGCTGAGCCTTTGACACTCGTATCCTTAAATCACCATCCTGTGAAGGGAAGGAAAGGAAATCAGGCATCTGATTATAGGGCTTCAGAGGTCATTAGAATGATTTTCAATATCACACTTGAGAATTACTGGCTTACAAGTGCTTCAGTGTCGTCCACAGGTCCCGCTGTCATCAGCTCTCAGCCCTCATGTCACAGACCCTGTACTGCGCTTATGGGCCAGCTGACCAGAGAGGCAGCATCGCACGGTGGGGCAGAGTCGGCCCTCGGGTCAAAGGCAGCTGGGCTCAAAGCCCAGCTCGACCACTTACTTCTGGTGTCACCAGGGCAGTTTCTGAGACTCTCTGAGATTTAGTTTTCTCTTTTTGCAAAATGAATTTTAAAATGCCCTCTCCCAGGGCTGTTTTGAGGACAAAGATAATGTACATGAAGCATCAAGTACCAATAGGTGCTGGCAAAAACCTTAAGTTCCTGGGAGACCAGGCACTGGGCAGGCCACTTCTCCTTGGTAAGCATTTCCATAAACAGCTCTCATTTGATTTCGCTGCACATGAGATGTTTGCCTTTATTTTTGCTCTCGCACCCTCAGAAAGGACCATCATCATGCCCGTTCTTTCATGAAAGACACAACAAAAGCCAAGGGAGGCTTCGATGGGACCTTGAAAACAGGGCCAACTGATCACAGTTGATGAATATCCAGTGCCCTTGTGTAGCTAACCTGAAGACACGATACCAACATTCGAAAGCATTCTCAGTCCTTAAGCAGATCAGTAGTTTAATAATGAAAGCGTGAATGAGTAGTTCCTTCAGTAGCAAGCCACGATAGAGCTGCTCCAGTGCAGATCCACAGAAGGTGGTGCTTTGCCTTGCCAAAGACTCCCTATGACATTTCTTAGCATAGGGAGAAGGCAGGTCAGTAGTAAAAAAAAAAAAAAAGATGAGTGTTAAAAAACAAGAACCTTCAGTTGGGATAAAAACAGTTTTTGTGAGGGCCAGGTAGATACCACAAACTCTTTTATCTCATTTAATCCTCCTAGTCACCCTTGGAAGTTAATGTTATCACCTGATTTCTCATCCCATGACAGCGATGCCCAGAGAAGTGGAAGAGTCTGCCCCTATTATACTGCTAGCAAGTGGCGGGCCCAGGTCACACAGGCAATGAAAGAGCATGACTCAATGAAAAAAACTGCAGGCTCAGAAGTTCACGGTCCTGGTCCTGGCTTCGTTCCTCATTTTATGTAACATCTCAGACCGTGGACCAGGGCAGCAGGTTGAAGAAGACAGGTGAGGGGATGGGACTCAGGAATAGCCTCCCAGGGCCGGTGCAGTCCCTGCAGCAGCTGAACAACCCCAAGGGGGCCGGGAGTCCAGAGCACCCGGCAGAGGCACTTTGGGAGGCTGTGGACACGATGGGCCTGAGACAGCCCTGAGGTCTCCTGACGGGTGGGCAGGAAATGAGCAGTCCAAGCTCACAGCCTCTGGGAAGGTGGCAGGGCCCCAAGCACTGGCTAGAACTCAAAGACAGAGCTGTGGAATCAGCAGGTAGAGGTAGGGAAAGCAAGTTCCGGTGTCCGGGAGGGATTAAGCTACTAGGCATAGGCCCAAGGCAGACACTGAGGCCCAGAGACAACAGAGACCTTCAGTCACTGAAACTGGGTTGCTGGGGTCCCACACTCAGCAGTGACACCAAAGCTGTGTGTCAAAGTCAGGCCAGAAAGACACCCCAGGCCTGGCAGCCGGCACAGGTGCCCTGACGGCTAGGCTTTCTGGAGTGCCTCCTGCCCAGGAGGTGGGGCTGAGCCTGTGGGGGGGATGATGAGAAGCTTCAGCTGAGGGGGGCCGGGGGTGACTCTCAGGCACTCTGGACTGTGGGAAAGGTATTTAACCAGGGGTTGCTGAAGTCAGTAAAAAGAGGTGGAATTTGATCATTTCCACAGCACCTTCCAATTTTAAGTCTCTGACTTTTTCTAAGCGTCACAAATCAACAAGAATAGATATTGAAAGGTGATTTGTCTGGAGAGGTCAATGGAACATGAATCAAAGGTTCGATTTTTTTTTTTTGAAGCTGCCTAACCTACGGTATTTAATTCTGGGAAAACCTTTAACTTTGATATGCTCAGCTATAAATTGGGGATAGAGGGATGAGTTCTTTGGGCATGCTAAGGTAATTTAAGCTAAATAAAGCATTCCTGTGCTTAGGTGATACATAATATAAATACTGAAAATAATGGAAATCTATGACCTTAGTGTCTCTTTTTTTAAACAAAGAAAAATCCTGTAGGAGAAAAAGAAATAACTTCCCTTCAATTCCAACAGCCAGAGAGTACAGAGGGTGAGGAAGTGGGTTGCTGAGAAGTAGAGAAAGCACAGCTGCAGAAGGAACCAGAACGTAAATACTTTTGCTGCAGTAGCTTTTCTGCCTTTAATCTCTTTAATTGACTGCTCCCAGCTACAAGGAAGCACATCTTCATCTGTCTGAAATAAATGGTGTTGAACAGTGTGACCAGAGCTGGGAGATGATGGGGATTGCTGCGTTTCTGTTTGCATGGCTGGTTGATTCCTCTCTCTCATTTGCCTTTAAAAACTAAGTAAGGCCTTTTGAAATGGAGATGGGAAAAGTTCTGTCTTGAAGGCCTCTCCTCCTGTCTCTTGGCCCAGCTTCCTTCCCCCTGAATCTGATCCCCAGCCCGAGTCCTCCCCTGCCCCCCGAGATTCTGATGTAGTCGGCCTACTAGGCCTCCAGCTCCACGTGTCTACTTCTCGTGCCCGTCCCCATCGGTCCCTGCTCTACTGCGACCTCACCACCTCTCACCTGGCCCCTGGCAGGCCTCCCTGGAGGACCCCGGCACCTGAAACCTGAGTCCACCCCTGTGGAGCACTGGGTCGCTGAGCAAATGGCCTAATCGCTCTCCTTTCTTGAGGTGTTAGATGAGGATCAGATTCCCATGAAGACTGGCAGTCACAACATGGGTAAAGTGCTTATTTAGCACACAGCCCTGCACATGTTCTGTAAGTGTGAGCCATGATTTTATAAATTATTATTCATTCCTCAGTTTTGTACCAGGAACAATAGAAAAGCACTCAATGAGATTTCAAAAAAAGTGTTAAATCCAGAGACGCAGGGTCACATGAAAGCAACCCAAGAATGATGGGAGGTTAGTGCTTCTGCTGGTTCTTGGTCAGTTGACCACCTGCCCATCTAACACTGATGCCCAGAACACAAATGGAAAAAGCAGGTTAGAATCTAGAGACCAAAGCCCCCTGGCTCTGTGGGAATGAGGGCAGCGCATGAAGTAGGTCGGCATTCTCCCCCCTTTCCCTGGCCATCGGTGTCTGCTTCAAGCTGAGTGAAATGGAATCTGATCAAGCGGGTGGCCTCCCCATTGCCAGTGGAGGGAAATGGGACAGTCGCAGTAACGATCAATCACAGTGGGCACCAGGGTCCCCTGGGCCCAACACTGCCTGCCAACCCTCAGGCTGCACTCGTCCATGAAGCCCAGTGACGAGACATCCCGTCAGCTCACGGACTGGAAGTGGCTTCCCTGAAAAGCCTGCTTTGCTGGAAGTTGCACATCTTAGAAGATTCACATGTAGTCTCCCAAAAATCAAGTAGGGGGATGACTCCGGGAAACGTGGTATCACATATCCGCCTCCTTCAGGCAGTTGGAAATTATCATAGGGCTCCAGACAGAGGAAACCCAAATATGTGGGTGGCAATCAGAAAGGGCAGAGGGTGGAGGCTATAGAGACCCCCTGGCCAGTCATTGAGGGAAAGCAGAAAAACAGGGTGGCTGTGGGCTGAGTCTGAACCACCTGTCTGTGCAGCCCTGGCATTCATCTGTCAACCATGAACATGAGAACTGGCCTCACTATAAATCTGAGGTAGGGGTGGGCAACAACACGATTTCCAAAGTCCTTCTTCGCTCCAAAGTTGTCATTCTATAAACTGGGATCTCAGTCACAGCTCTCAGATAAGTAAAGGGGAAAATAACCCTCTCTTTTATTAAAAAAATTCAAAATCCATGAAGTTATAGTGGCAGAGCCAAAACAAGCCCTCAGGGCCCTGATTCCTAGCCCCACATTCATTTATTTGCAACATTTACTCCAGGTGTCCTTTTCTCACCCAATGCACGCTGTCTCCTTCATTCAGTCACAAGAGGCCATATGACACAGATGAAACTGAAGCATTTTAAGCCCTCAGAGAATTCATTCATAAGAGGATATTTGAAATGATTGAAACAAAGATCACTGAGTTCCTTCACACTAGTCAGCCTGATTTGAATTGGAGAATCTTGGCTCTGGAAGAACAACTGTTCTGACTGAGTTAAGCTGTGAGAAGATGGGAAGGCGCCCCCCCACTTCCATTGCCACCGTGCACACACAGCTCCCGGAGAACCTGACTCACGTTGGCGAGACCAAATGATTTCCTGCCACTGCTAATGAACTACATAGGGAGGAGGATCATTTGTCCTTTAAGGTGTCCTGGGAGGCAAAGAAGAAATTTCTGAGACTGTCCAGTGTGGCTCTGATGAGAAAGTAATTAAAGCCACCAGCACAAGTATCGGTGTGTTTGAGTCAGATAACAGAACCATTGACAGTGACGTCCCTACCGCAGGGCGGGAATCGGAGACGAAGGAATCCAGATGCACCCTGGATAATTTTATTGACATTTCCAGATCCTTTAGTTAGTCGTAGTTGTCCAGATATAATCATATACATGCCAGACTTTTAGTCATTGTTTCCTCTTATGTGAGAAGAAATGAAGAATGAAAAAGTCGCTGGCTATGTTGACCACACAGCAATAACGTATCTTCACGGTCCTCTGACAATCTTCACTTTTAAGTTTTTTCCTTATTGCTTCTTTTTGTGATGGCAGCAAAAGAGAGCCCATTTTAGGTCCTTTACTGTAAACAATTTTTTAAAACCTTTGTTTCTGTTCAAGTCCTTCAAAACTCAGTCTGATTTCTACCAGTTTGCATAATAACCGCAGTGGCACGTGCTCTTACACAGGCGACATCGCCTATCTCAGGCCCAGTGTCCACCTCTCCAAGTGGGTCTCGGTAACCCTTCTCTCCTTCCTATGCCAGTTATGTTTTGTATTAAAAGAAAACAATAACAAACTAAGATTGACCAAGAATATAAGTAAATTTTTAAGGGAAAATATTGCTTTGTTGATTACTAGCAGCAGTTCTCTACCTTGCTGATAAAGACAGCTCATTTTTTCTATACTTTCAAATGATTACTCATTTTTACCTAAACGTGTCCTTTTTTTGATGATAGGAATGAAGATTATGCTTTAATTTACGATTGCGTGTTATAAATCACCTACATCATAAAGAAATAATGAACCCACGTCATTTACCCAAACTTTATGTAGAAAAAGAAATCTCGGCAGCGATTACACTTGCAAGTCAGTTATTAATACAGTAAGATGTAAGATGTGTGAATAATCAAGGAAATGATTAGCAGGTCGTATAGAAGCCTTGTCTAACATCAAGTTATCCCCTGCATCTTGGTCCTTAAAGACAAGATTTATTCACATATTTACTAATCAGATATTTACTCAGCATTTGTTCTGTGTGAAACTCATTTCTGGGACCTAGAGAAATTAAAAAATCAGCAGCAGTGAGTTTTTGTTCTCCAGAAGTTTACAGACAAGCAGGAAAATGACCCATATCTGTAATACAAGTTACAAAGTAGTGAATGCCGTAGGAAAATGTGTTGTCATTTTATCACAAAGGACAAGGGGAAGAAAATGCACTGGAGTTAATAGAAGGAAAGCTTTTGCACCTTTAATTTATTATTTATCTATTGCTGTTCAATACATAATCCCAAAACTTAGAAGCTTACAACAACAAATATTTATTTATCTCATAGTTACTGTCATACAGGATTGTGGGTTTGGCAGAACCAAGTTCCTCTGTCTGAAGGTCTCTCATGAGCTGACAGTCAAGATTGTGGTCACCATCTCATCTGAAGTTTCAACCAGGTTGAGGTGGGGAGGGGTGGATCTGCTCCCACATTTACTCTTGTGTTGCTGGCAAGCCTTTGTTCTTGGTCCGTGGGCTACTCCATAGGGCTGCCAGATGATCTGACAGCTGGCTTCCTCCACAGCAACTGGTCTAAAAGGAAGCACTCAAGTGGAAGCCACAGTATTTTTACAACCTAATCTCAGATGTGCTATATTCTGTTCACGAAGTCCAGCCTACAACCGAGGATAGGGCATTACGCAACACAGGCAGACCAAGACGGGGGGAGCCCTCGGGCCATCTTAAAGGCTGCCCACCACAAACGCACCACTGTCCTACTTAAATGCTAACACAGGACAAGGTTCACTGCTGTGTCTGGAGTTGCCCATCCAATTTTCCAAAACCATCTTGAATCAAAAGTCTAGTAAGAACTCTAGAAAGGGGGCAAAGATGCTATGTTTCCTCTGACTTCTATATATTATTAAGGATTCATAATATTTTTTTTCTAGCCCCCTCAAGCATCTTATATACTAGAAAATAATGTGGTGCTGAAGTGCTTCCAGGACAGGAGACCGAGGTGTGCAGGAGCGCTTTTCACGTCTCTTCTCCTTGTTTCTTGTTCAGAATGTTTAGTCCTGTCAAAACAGGCAGAGCGCAGCTTGCATAGCTAACAATAGTCTGTGATCATGCAGTAGAAAGAACTGAAATCTTAAAGACAGCTTCACAAAGAAATGCCAGACAGTAATATGTACTGCCTTTTCAAAGTCACGATTTTATCTCAGATGATTCAGATTGGGAGTAAAGAGAAGTTTTATCCTTCAGACCTTCCATTTATTACCCTGTTAAGTCCGTGTGAGGCAGGGAGGGCTAGAAACCACCCTGGAACTGGCAAGCCAGACCTAAATGTGGGGATAGGTTGGAAACGAATGTGTTAATTGGCCAGGAAAACCGCAGTTGTAAAAAGTCATGAGTACATCAGAAGCTAAAAGCATAACAGCTAAGTTAGTTTCATGCAACATGGGAAAAGAAAGAAATCCCTTAGACCCTTGCCTGCATTCAGCAAGCATTTATTGCATTCCTATTATGAGTGGGTGCTGAATCCATAGATGAAGAATTTTTAAAAATCTGGATATCCATCAGCAACTTTTTGCTAGAGGAAACTAATATCCTCTTTTGTATTTGGAAACCAGTAGACTCCTTTGGAGGCTACTATTACAAAGAATTCCTGTCCACAACATTTTTATTTTCTAACTTTCAAACAATAAAACCTCATTCGAAAATTGTTTTAAGGACAGAATGATTATGAAAAAAAAACACATAGATTTTGGGGTCCGAGAGACCTAGGCTTGATCATGGCCCTGCAAGTTAAAAACTGTGACCTTGGACATAAGGCTTAAATTCACAGAGTTATGAAGATTAAATAATACAGGTCTTGAAAATCCTCTAGTGCGGAACTTGACATATAGTAACTGTATAGGAAATGGAAGCCATCATCATTATTAATAATAATCACACTGATAAGAATAATTATAACCTCGTGGCTTAGAGCAACCTTGAACTAAAGCTAATGCAACAGAAACAAAATGGTGTTGGCTCTAGAAGCAAGCATAGCACTAAGTAATATGAGGTCATTATGTTTCCACGCCTGCCATAATTTAAAAATTGGTAATTAAAGGCCTGGTCTGGAACCCTGCAAGTTAAAAGAATGGGTAGAACTAGGAGACCTCCCTGAGGAATGCACTGTGAGTGATTAAAAGGCTGCAAATCAGGCCAATGGGATAAGCCCGTAAGAAATGAAGCTACCAAGTATGGAAAAGAGAGTGCTGTGAAGGATGCTAACTTAGGAGCTATTAAGGATGGTTTGTTACTTGTTTCATTTAGATTATATTTATTACAGAAGAACTTCTCTGCTAACACAGGAAGTTTCAGAATCTTTTTCAAAGATATTTTAGTTGTGGGTTTGAATTGCATGCCCACCCCTTACTTGCTGTACCAATTTCTTGAGCTCTCCGAACCACAGTTTCACAGTCTCATTTGCTGGAATTATAGCAACGGCAGAGCGCTCAAGCATCCGACTAGACATTGTTTGGCTGGCATCAGTTTCATCAGTAGGAAGTTGGGTGACATTACAATGCTCAAAGCGATCTGGGGCAGGCTGTTCTCAGCAGCAGGAAGAGCTTGGCTTTTTCCAGAAGGCCGGCATGGCCAGAGGGATCATGAACAAGGGGATGACAGGTAGGGGTTAGTGTCAGGGGACAACGGCCGGATCATACCAAGCAACTTGCTTCCGTCAATTGCTTTTAGCTACACTGTATCTGGTCAGATGCTTTCCATTCCATTGTTCTTAGCTACAGATGTGTTTTACCTGATAAGCAGTGATTTGCAACCTGGTCTACACATTAGTGTCACACAGACAGAGCGACTTGGAAGTATGACTGCTTCAGGTAAGCAGGCCACAAACTCTAGTTTCCCTTTTCCCCTAAATATAGCTTTCAGGAGTCACATGGGTCTTCCCCGAGGGGGCATTTTGGGAATGGACCAGATGAGGTCTTGCAGTCCATTCTGCACCCAGCTCACAGGTTTGTAAGAAATGCTTCTCTTTTATTTCCTTCCCAGGCTGTCTGAATGGCCAAATGTTTCGCAAATTGGTTAATTCAGTTCACAGATCAGTCCATTTGAAAAGACACAGTCAAATCTGATGTTTTTTGGTGCCACGTTGACAAAAATAATTGCTTATAGTTGCCTGGATCTTTCTGTTTTCAAGTCTTGGATAAACTGCCGATCCAAATGTAGGTTAAAAGCCTGAGGAGAAAACCAATTAATAGCAAACTGGTCACTCTGCTGACAGACTTGAGAGTACTCAAGTTTTCAAGAAAACAATAGCTATAGGGTTATGGCCATTTTGCTGATCTATATGAATCACAAAGAAACAGAGATACAACTGAATTCAATTTAAAAGTTTGCTTTTCCTCTTCAGTTTCTTGTTTCTAGTTTCTCTTCAGAGTCATCCAGCTATCTGTTAACCACAAAACATCTATCCAATATTCCATAACCTTTCGAAGCCAACTGTAGATAACAAGTGTAATGCGGTGCTGGAGCCAGTATAATCTGGGTGGGGAGATAATTGTTATGGTTCTCTGCAAAGCAGGTGCTAAGTGGAACTGGATAGAGTCCGCTACACCAAGAAGAAAGACATAATTTCTATTTGGTGGGACTCACAGAAGGTGTCTTAAAGTAGATCCCCTGAAAACAGACTGAGATTTGTGTGCAGAAAATGTATTGGGGTGCGCCCTCAGGAATGACACTGTGTGTACTGGGGGTGCGGAGGCGGGCATGGGAGCAGCCCTGCGCCCAGGGAGGGGTTGAAAGGTGATGTAGTTTCCTCAGAGACCTGAGCCAGTTCCAGGGGTCCTTGCAGTGGTCCCTCATGAAGGCCAGGGGACAAGGCCTTCATCTGGGGCAAGGCCACCTTGAGTGGCCATTGGATTGGATCTAGGCTGTCCTCATAGAGAAAGCACAACCTTGGCAAGACAGCATCTTTTGGGGGGTAATGCCCAGAGAGGAATTCAGCTAAGACCCATCAATAGGAAGAGCATTTTGAACCTGACATGAACTCCTCGTAGTTCTTCCCAAACCTGCTAATTTTCACACTTCCCTATCTCAGTTAATAATAAGTTCATTTCTTCCAGTTATTCTAGCTAAAAGTCTTGCTGCTGTCCTCAACTATACTGTATTGGTCACACTCACATCTCTTCCATCCGGAAACCCTACTGGTTTCTGCTTAAAAATAAATCCAGAATTCAACTGTGTCTCCCACCCTCCACCCCTGTTATTGTGATACAATAACTGTCCAATTCTTACATGAGCGTGAGAAACTGGTCTAACTTGTGACTCTCCTTCTGCCCTTGTCCCCTCCACCTATTTCCAATAAGCAGCAAAGTGATCTTGTTAAATGGAAATGCAGATCTTCTCACTCCTCTGTCCAAAATTCTTTATCATCTTCCCAGGTCTTCTCAGGCCCCCACAACCCACACAAAGTCACCCTTCCAACTTCAGTGGAGGGCATTAGCCACCATCCCCTCTCCCTTGCTGCTTCCAGCCTCTACAGGTACTTAACAGCATGTGTTCCTTCTGCCTAGACATGCTTCCTGACATCCATCTGGCCAGCTCCTCTACTTTCTCAAGCACTTACTCAGAAGTCATCTTTGCAACAAGGCCTTCCTGGCCATGCTTCCATCTGATGCTTTGCCTTTCCAGTCCTTGTCCTGCCTTTTTCCCTTTTTAGATGTGCTTGTTGACTGTCTTTCCCCATAGAAGACTGGCTCCATTAGGACAGGCAGAGGGTTTTGTCTATTGTGTTCATTGGAATCTCCAAGCCCGTAGAGCAGTGCCTGGCATATGGTCCAAGCTCAAACCATCGATAGAAATACCAAGAAAGAAACATTGAACTTCAAAACTCAGAGAACACCTCATTGGTGTTCTGATGTATTAGACTCATCTTTTAAAACTGGCCATTCTAGACTCCATGCAATACTTACTACTAGTTCTAACAATTTTCAGTGTAGCATTTTATTATTACTACTGTTATAGTCAAATATTTTTGATACATGATGTAAGTGAGCTAGCTCCCTGGGGCTTCTAAAGGCAATGATATGTTCTTAAGTAGATAATGAATCAAAATGATTCCTGACACCTAGTTACCGTCCAACTACTTAACAAATTAATAACAGATTGACTTGTTGTTCCTTGATGTCCAGTATCTCATTGTCTTCAATAGCTGACCATTTTCTTTTCATCATACAAAGCTTCAAGAAAGTTTTTGTTTCTTTGTTTTGGATCGGTTGTCGCTTTCACTTAGGATACTTAAGAGAATCAGATGGGTAGAACGGAAAAGATTTTGTAACTATGTCACTATTTTTCATCTACTTCTTCTTCCAATTCATTCCTCTTATCCCCAGTTCTTTTAACAACACAATGATAACAGCAGGCTGTCTTTTTGAAGTCAGGGGAAAATTATTTCTATTTGATTTCTGAACTAAGAATCACTCAAATAATTGTAATAAAAAGCCTTGGTATTTTCAGTGAAGAGCCACCATGTACCCAGAAAGCTCTTTTTTTGTTTTGTTTTGGTGAGAACTGGTGTTTGTTTTAGGTTTTCTGTTGCTGTTGCTTTTTAGATGAAACCTTTCTCCCTGAGAATGCAGAAAGAACAATAAATGGAATCAAATTTTAAAAGACTATGCATAAAAGGAAGTCATGCTATCTTCCTAGTCCAGAGCAACAAAAGTCCAGAAGGGTGTTTACACGAATCTTTTTTGCTGTCATTGCTCAGATAGTTTGCTAAGGTACATTTTTGTTTTGTATTTTATTATCTTTATATATTGTGATGGTTATATTCATTCCTTGTAGTTTAATTATTAAATCTGATTAATGAAGTTGAAAATATAAAGTATTTGTAAGTAATACTTCAGAATAACCTAACAAACTCTATGCTATCTTGGCTTGGTAAAGTATTTTCCGAAAAAAAAACTAGCCTAGCAGGTAAGCCAATTAGATTTTTAACTCAAACGTCTTAACAGAATTGAATTCAAAGCCTTACTTTATTTCCCTCTTCTGAAAATAATAATAACACTTCAGCAGTGAAAAAAAAATGTACTAGCTAGCAGAACTGCTAGACTTCAGTAAATATTAGTTACCTCCAATGTGAAGGATCCTATGCTAAAAGATCTAAAAGAGGCAAAGTTGAGAAATACATGGCCCTTACCTCAAGTGCATCAGATTATATGCACATGTTACACTAATAAGACATAATTTTATGAGTGCAAAACAAGAGATATACACATGGTACTGTGCATGTGGGTTTAGTGCTGGGGACTTAGGGAAGAAGAAAATACAATGGGCACTGAGGAGGTTCGTGCTGGACGTCACAGTCACTGGAACAGCTGAGCTGGTCCATGAAGTGGCTATTTCAACATGCACAGGCTGGAGCTATGCATTCAAAACTGAAGGATGTTGTAAACAAAAACTAATGAAACAGGAAAGCAGTACACCAAGCAGTCTGTGTTGACTCCCACGGGATAGAGTGGTGCAGGAGCAGATGAGAAGGTAGGCTGAATCACATGGAAGGCTTTGAGTGGCGGGATGAATGATTTATTACTAACATCTCAGGCTGGAGGGACTCCATGAGAAACTGCAAACATGGGGATGGTAGAATCAGAGTTGCACCTCAGGAAATATAATTTTGCAGCAAAGCATAAAAGGAATTGAAGTGGGGAAAAGAAAAACTTGAGGTAAGAAAATCAGTGAAGGCGATATTGTATTAGTTCAGTAAGTGGTAACAAGATCTAAGTGAGAGAAGGCAGTGGGAGAGAGAGGGATACATGGGAGATGGATTATCTGTCTCTAACATGGATGCACATACAGTGTCTCTGAGATCTATGAAATTGACAGGTAATAGGCTTATTTTAAAATGGCAGTAAGTCCAAAATGATGCTCCTTGGCTGTGTACTTTAATAATATAAACTACTAGATCAACAACAATATGTCTTGGAAATTATCCCAAAACCAAACCTTGACATTGCAGAATGGTCTGAGTCAAAAGACACCTCATTTGACTTCGTAATGGAATAAACGCTGGCTCCTGTTCATCTTTGAATTTTCACTTCTTCCCTTGTCTGGCTTACGTGCTCCTCAACTTTAAATGTCCCTTTTTGCATGACTTCCTTTGGGAAACCTTTGCTTACCCTTCATATTAGGGGCTCCTTCTGGTGCTATACGAGGGCCCTTAAATTAAGCTATTTCTACATTAATACCCTGACTTCTTCATTAGACTAGAAGCTCCATAAAGGCTTGCAAATTTGCCTGTTTTGTTCTCATATCCAGCACCTGTCTCAGCACCTAGCACATAGGAAACGCCTGAATGATACTCACTGAAGAAATACTTTATGTTACAAGATAGACTCTTTGATATACATAGTTTTTTTTATTAAGGTATTTTTGATATACACTCTTATGAAGGTTGCACATGAAAAAACAATGTAGTTACTACGGTCACCCATATTATCAAGTCCCCACCCATACCCCAGTGCAGTCACTGTCCATCAGTGTAGTCAGATGCCACAGATTCACTGTTTGCCTTCTCTGTGCTACACTGTTTTCCCTGTGATCCCCCGCACCATGTGTACTAAACATAATAGGCCACAATCCCCTTCTCCCTTCCCCCCGCCCGCCCTCCCACACCCCTCCCCTTTGGAGACCACTAGTCCCTTCTTGGAGTCTCTGAGTCTGCTGCTATTTTGTTCCTTCAGTTTTGCTTCATTGTTATACTCCACAAGTGAGGGAAATCATTTGGCTCTTGTCTTTCTCCGCCTGGCTTATTTCACTGGGCATAATATCCTCCAGCTCCATCCATGTTGTTGCAAATGGTAGGATTTGTTTCTTTCTTATGGTTGAATAGTATTCCATTGTGTATATGTACCACATCTTCTTTATCCATTCATCTACTGATGGACACTTAGGTTGCTTCTGTATCTTGGCTATTGTAAAAAGTGCTGCGATAAACATAGGGGTGCATATGTCTTTTTGAATCTGAGAAGTTGTATTCTTTGGGTAAATTCCAAGCAGTGGGATTCCAGGGTCAAATGGTATTTCTAAATTTAGTTTTTTGAGGAACCTCCATATTGCTTTCCACAATGGTTGAACTAGCTTACATTCCCACCAGCAATGTAGGAGGGTTCCCCTTTCTCTGCATCCTCACCAGCATTTGTTGTTCTTAGTCTTTTGGATGGTGGCCATCCTTACTGGTGTGAGGTGATATCTCATCGTGGTTTTAATCTGCATTTCCCTGATAATTAGTGATGTGGAGCATCTTTTCATGTGTCTGTTGGCCATCTGAATTTCTTCTTTGGAGAACTGTTTCTTCATTTCCTCTGCCCATTTTTTTAATTGGGTTATTTGTTTTTTGGGTGTTGAGACATGTAAGTTCTTTATATATTTTGGATGTTAACCCCTTGTCGGATATGTCATTTACAAATATATTCTCCCATACTGTAGGATGACTTTTTGTTCTGTTGATGGTGTCCTTTGCCATACAGAAACTTTTTAGTTTGATATAGTCCCATGAGTTCATTTTTCCTTTTGTTTCCCTTGTTTGAGGAGATGCGTTCAGGAAGAAGTTGCTCATGCTTATATTCAGGAAATTTTTGCCTATGTTGTCTTCTAAGACTCTTATGGTTTCAGGACTTCCATTCAGGTCTTTGATCCATTATGAGTTTACTTTTGTGTATGGGGTTAAACAGTAATCCAGTTTCATTCTCTTGCATGTAGTTGTCCAGTTTTGCCAACACCAGTTGTTGAAGAGGCTTTCATTTCCCCATTGTATGTCCATGGCTCCTTTATCATATATTAATTGACCATATATGGTTGGGTTTATATCAGGGCTCTCTAGTCTGTTCCATTGGTCTATGGGTCTGTTCTTGTGCCAGTACCAAATTGTCTTGATTACTGTGGCTTTGTAGTAGAGCTTGAAGTTGGGGAGCATAATCTCCCAGCTTTATTCTTCCTTCTAAGGATTGCACTGGCTATCCTCGGTCTTTTGTGGTTCCATATGAATTTTAGAATGATTTTCTCTAGTTCATTGAAGGATACTGTTGATATTTTGATAGGAATTGCATTGAATCTATAGATTGCTTTAGACAGGATGGCCATTTTGACAATATTAAATCTTCCTGCCCATGAGCATGGGATGTGTTTCCATCTATTGGTATCTTCTTTAATTTCTCTCATGAGTGTCTTGTAGTTTTCAGAGTATAGGTATTTCACTTCCTTGGTTAGGTTTATACCTAGGTATTTTATTCTTTTTGATGCAACTGTGAATGAAATTGTTTCCCTGATTTCTCTCTGCTAGTTCATCATTAGTGTATAGGAATGCCACAGATTTCTGTGTATTAATTTTGTATCCCACAACTTTGCTGAATTCAAATATTAGATGTAGTAGTTTTGGAATGGATTCTTTAGGATTTTTTATGTACAATATCATGTCATCTGCAAACAGGGACAGTTTAACTTCTTCCTTGCCAATCTGGACGCCTTTTATTTCTCTGTGTTGTCTGATTGCTGTGGCTAGGACCTCCAGTACTATGTTGAATAGATGTGGGGAGAGTGAGCATCTTTGTCTTGTTCTCGATCTTAAAGGAAAAGCTTTCAGCTTCTCACTGTTAAGTATAATGTTGACTGTGGGTTTGTCATATATGGCCTTTATTATGTTGAGGTACTTGCCCTCTATACCCATTTTGTTGAGAGTTTTTATCATGAATGGATGTTGAATTTTGTCAAATGCTTTTTCAGCATCTATGCAGTTGATGATCGTTTGGTTTTTGTCCTTTTTGTTGATGTGGTGGATGATGTTGATGGATTTTCGAATGTTGTACCTTCCTTGCATCCCTGTAATAAATCCTAACTGATCATGATGAATGATCCTTTTGATGTATTTTTTAATTTGGTTTGCTAATATTTTGTTGAGTATTTTTGCATCTATGTTCATCAGGAATTTTGGTCTGTAATTTTCTTTTTTTGTGGTGTCATTACCTGGTTTTGGTATTAGAGTGATGCTGGCCTCATAGTATGAGTTTGAAAGTATTCCTTCTTCTCTACTCTTTGGAAAACTTTAAGGAGGATGGGTATTAGGTCTTCACTAAATGTTTGATAAAATTCAGCAGTGAAACCATCGGGTCAGGCGTTTTGTTCTTCGGTACGTTTTTGATTACCAGTTCAATTTCATTCCTGGTAATTGGTCCGTTCAGATTTTCTGTTTCTTTCTCGGTCAGCCTTGGAAGGTTGTATTTTTCTAGAAAGTTGTCCATTTCTTCTAGGTTATCCAGTTTGTTAGCATAGAATTTTTCATAGTATTCTCTAATAATTCTTTGTATTTCTGTGGTGTCCATAGTGATTTTTCCTTCCTCATTTCTGATTCTGTTTATGTGAGTAGACTCTCTTTTTTTCTTGATAAGTCTAGCTAGGGGTTTATCTGTTTTGTTTATTTTCTTGAAGAACCAGCGTTTGCTTTCATTGATTCTTTCTATTCTTTTATTCTTCTCGATTTTATTTATTTATGCTCTAATCTTTATTTTGACCCTCCTTCTACTGACTTTGGGACTCATTTGTTCTTCTTTTTCTTGTTTTGTTAATTGTTAGTTTAGACTGCTCATATGGCATTGTTCTTTCCTGAGGTAGGCCTGTATTGCAATATACTTTCCCTTTTGCATGGCCTTCACTGAATCCCAGAGATTTTGCGGTGTTGAATTCTTGTTGTCATTTGTCTCCATATATTGCTTGATCTCTGTTTTTATTTGGTCATTGATCCACTGGTTATTTAGGAGCATGTTGTGAAGCCTCCATGTGTTTGTGGGACTTTTCATTTTCTTTGCGTAAATTTTTTCTAGTTTCATACCTTTGTGATCTGAGAAACTGGTTGGTACAATTTCAATCATTTTGAATTTACCGAGGCTCTTTTTGTGGCCTAATATATGATCTATTCTTGAAAATGTTCCATGTGCACTTGAGAAGAATGTGTATTCTGCCGCTTTTGGGTGTAGAGTTCGGTAGATGTCTGTTAGGTCTATCTGTTCTAGTGTGTTGTTCAGTGCCTCGGTCTCCTTACTTATTTTATTTCTGGTTGATCTGTCCTTCAGAGTGAGTGGAGTGTTGAAGTCTCCTAGAATGAATGCATTACATTCTATTTCCCCTTTTAATTCTGTTAGTATTTATTTCACATATGTAGGTGCTCCTGTGTTGGGTGCATAGATATTTATAATGGTTATATCTTCTTGTTAGATTTACCCTTTTATCATTATGTAATGTCCTTCTTTGTCTCTTGTGACTTTCTTTGTTTTGAAGTCTATTTTGTCTGATACAAGAACTGCAACCCCTGTTTTTTTCTCCCTATTAGTTGCATGAAATATCTTTTTCCATCCCTTCACTTTTAGTCTGTGTATGTCTTTGGGTTTAAAGTGAGTCTCTTGTAGGGAGCATATAGATGGGTCTTGTTTTTTTATCCATTCAGTGACTCTGTATTTTGATTGGTGCATTCAGTCCATTTACATTTAGGGTGATTATCGATAGGTATGTACTTATTGGCATTGCAGGCTTTAGATTTGTGGTTACCAAAGGTTCAAGGTTAACTTCCTTACTATCTAAGAGTCTAACTTAACTCACGTAATATGCTATTACGAACACAATCTAAAGGTTCTCTCTGTTTTTTTCTCCTCTTTTTTCTTTCTCTTCCAGTCTTTATATATTAGGTATCATATTCTGTACTTTTCATCTATCCCTTGATTGAATTCGGGGATAGTTCATTTAATTTTGCATTTGCTTAGTAACTAGCTGTTCTACTTTCTTTGCTTTGGTTGTATTACCTCTGGTGACAGCTATTAAACCTTAGAAACACTTCCATCTATAGCAGTCCCTCCAAAATACACTGTAGAGATGGTTTGTGGGTGGTAAAGTCTCTCAGCTTTTGTTTATCTGGTAATTGTTTAATCCCTCCTTCAAATTTAAGTGATAATCTTGCCGCATAAAGTATTCTTGGATCAAGGCCCTTCTGCTTCATTGCATTAAATACATCATGCCACTCCCTTCTGGCCTGTAAGGTTTCTGCTGAGAAGTCTGATGATAGCCTGATGGGCTTTCCTTTGTATGTGGTCTTATTTCTCTCTCTGGCTACTTTTAATAGTCTGTCCTTATCCTTGATCTTTGCCATTTTAATTACTATATGTCTTAATGTTGTCTTCCTTGGGTCCCTTGTGTTGGGTGATCTGTGCATCTCCATGACCTGAGAGACTATCTCCTTACCCAGATTGGGGAAGTTTTTGGCAATTACCTCCTCAATGACACTTTCTATCCCTTTTTCTCTCTCTTCTTCTTCTGGTACCCCTCTAATGTAATATTGTTCCGTTTGGATTGGTCACACAGTTCTCTCAATATTCTTTCATTCTTAGAGATCCTTTTTTCTCTCTGTGCCTCAGCTTCTTTTTATTCCTCTTCTCTAGTTTCTGTTTCATTTGTTGTCTCCTCCACCATATCCAATCTGCTTTTAATATCGTCCGTTGTGCTCTTCAATGATTGGATCCCCAACCGGAATTCATTCCTGAGTTCTTGAATATCTTTCCATACCTCCATGAGCATGTTAATGATTTTTATTTTGAACTCCTTTTCAGGAAGATTCATGAGGTCGATATCATTTAAACCTTTCTCTGGAGTTGTATTAATAATTTTACTTTGAACCAGGTTCCTTTGGCATTTCATATTTGTATATGGTGCCCTGCAGTGCCCGGAAGCTCTACTCTCTGTAGTTGCTCAGCCCTTGAAGCAATGTTGAGGGTTACAAGGGAGTGGAATTGGTGCCTCGGGGGAGGAAAGAGCTGTTTTCTGCCTCCTGGCTACTATGCCTGACTCCACTGCCTGAACCAGTGGGCCAAGCATACAGGTATAAGCCTCTATTCTTTGCATTTGCAGTTGCTGTGGACAGATCTTCCCTCTGTCTGGCCTAATGCCAGTGTAGGGTTTGCCGGTTGCAAGCCAGGTGGGGCTGGCCAGGAGAAAGGCGCAGTAGGCTGCTTATCCCAGAGGGGGTCCTCGGGGCTGTGTAGCCAGCCAGGGCGCTGGAGCACCCGAAGATCATGAAAGCTCCCAACCTGCTGGGCCAAGTGCACCTGGACAATTTCATCTACCTGTCCTTTCTCCTGAGCAGTTATCTCTATGCAATCATTGCCTCTTTAGCAGCCCTCTTGCTAAGGGCTTCCATGTTAGGAAGTCTCTCAGACTGCTCGTCATTTTTTTGTCCCAGAGCAGTTGGGTATGGATCCCTGCTTTCCACAAGCGGCTGGAATCTCAGTCTCTCCAGGAATTCTGCCTGTCTTAGCTTTCCAACCTGCTACTCACGACAGTACCATGCAAGCACCATGAAATGTATGTTTGTGCTCCCAGAGCAGATATCCAGAGTTAGGTATTCAGAAGTCCCAGGCCTCCACTCCCTCCCCACTCCGTTTCTCTTCCTCCTGTCCGTGAGCTGGGGTGGGGGAAGTGCTTGGGTCCCGCTGGGCCACAGCTTTGGTACGTTACCCTGTTGCATGAGGTCTGCTCTTTTCTCCAGGTGTATGCAGTCTGTTGCAGTCCTCTTTCCTGTTGCTCTTTCAGGAGTAGTTGTACTAATTATATTTTCATATTATATGCGGTTTTAGGAGGGAGCCTCTGTCTCACCTCTCATGCTGCTATCTTTAATCCTTGATATGCATAATTTTTGTCAGACCAATCAAACTCACAGCTTCTGTCTGATGAGGTCAGCTATACCCCTTCACCACAGAGGGTCAGCAAATGATTTTCTGTGAATCAGTTCCCTTGAAATACAAGAAATGTCAGTTTGCAGCCATATGAACAAACCTTTCTGGAGCAACTCTACTGTCAAGAGCAGCCCCCTGTCCCAACAGGATCCAAATACACTTCTGTGCCCTGCCAGGAGTTCAGCAGGAGAGATCTTATTTGTATTAGTGCATGAAACTGACTGGCAATTAATTTGATTTCGCACCTGTTTAGGATCACTTCCAGACATTGCCCTGTACTCCAGAAATCAATTTCTTTGTAGTTCAGATTTCAAATGTGTAGGGTTGCCTCTCAAATGGCTACTCATACTTCCGTGAGCAAAAATCATATTTGCATCCTGTAAGCATTATAAAATCACTTGTTTTAGACATGTGAGCAGGGTGCCAAGTCTCACACCATAATCACCACTATAGCTAACCTCTTTCATAGGTAATATGAGCCATAACATGGGCTTACTTACCACTTTATAGACATCACCTCACTTTATTTTCACAGTCATTCTATCAGTTAGTATCTTCATTAGAAGCACAGAGAATTCAAGAACCTTTCCAGGATCTGTTTCTAAGAGTTGGAGAGACAAATATATGGCATCAAATAAGTCACAGGCTGAATATGAAGCCATGTGATGCCAGCCAGCACTGCCCTCATCCTTCCACCACAAACATGAAGATTTGTTTCAGCCACATGTCAATATCACAAAGAGAAAAACCAGAGACGGGACATAGCTTCTTACGTGTAATTCATTTTTTCAGTTTTGACTCTCTTATTCACCACTAAATCCCTTGAACCTACCACATATCAGACTTGAAATAAGTACTTGTTGATGGAAGTTTGTGGTCCCTGTGAATGGGATTTCACCACTTTCTGGCCCCCAGCGTTATTCTCTGTCGTTTCCATCCAAACTGTAGGTTGCAGAAAATACAAAGTAGGAGACCATGGACGTTTTTACTTTCCCATAGGTCTCTGCATTGAGTTTTAAATTTTAATTAGCTGCCAAGATTGAAAAAATGGAATATTTTACATAAAAATCTCAATTTATTAAATCTTATGAAAAACTGGAAGACCTGACAACTTCCACTTACATTTTGCAAGCCATGGCTGCCCTCTTCAGATGGGCACACACTCTTCAGCTTGCCTCAGTCACCACCTTGCCTTATCATCTTTAAATCAGCATCAGAGCCCTCAGTAGCTGGACATTTATTTGTTGCCTTTCAATCAAGCGCCTTAACTAATGTTACTTTCCTGGCCCCTTGAGGCATATAGTAAACTCAGAGCTAGAGTAACTAAGAGTCCAGCCTGGAGTTAGGCCATCCATAATTTCAGAGTCAGAGAAAGCATGAGTGCCAATTCTGGAATTCACATGCTCCCTACAGGGTGATTCCTCGCCCTTTGGGCATTTAATCTGTCATCACCTGTGCCCACCCACTTGTTCATTTCCTTCTGCTCACTCTCTCCCGGCTTCCCTCACTGTCTGGATTGTAGCTACTGCCCTAAGGGTGGTGGTCATCAGATGGAGATGCCCAGTCTGGACCCTTTTCCTGAACATCAGGCTATCACGTGCCGTTTCCTTTAACATCACCCTGAAGGTGTTGGAGAAGTCTCCAGTTCAGCTTGTCCAAACTGCAAACGCATCCTTCTCTGTGATCTCCTCCCGTGGAGGTATGTGTGGGTGACCCACACCAGAAGTCTGGGTGTCCTATGATTTTCCCCCTCTCGTGTCACCTGAGACTCTATATCACTTAAATATTTCTCAAGCCCATCATCTTTCCTCTATTTTCTCTGCTGCTTCCTGGTTTGATCTTCATGGTTCTGGCCCATCTCCTGTAACAGCTGTCCTGCCCCTGGATTCTCCAAGGCCACCTGACAGAAACATCAGGGTCATCAGCTAAAAAATAAATAATCTGGGTGTCCCCAAATACTTAAAATCTTTTCGCTCCCTTGAGACAGAGGCCCTCAGAGTCCAGCACCTTCTGCCCCACCCCTTCTCCAGACTGAATTCCCACCACAGTTCACTTCCCTCTTGGTTCCTCAGCACCACCAAACTGCTTTGAGTTCCCTGAGTAAAAAATAAATGACTGACTGGAATGGTCTCTGGTGAGACATGAACATGAAAAGGTAAAGACTTTTGTAAGACAGGCTCTTGTTTGTAAACATAGCAATAGAAGCCTGTGATTTAGTTGAAAGAACTTGACCTTTCAAAGTTAGATAGGGACAATTGTAGAGTTTATTTTGTTTCAGTAATGCTAACTCAACTCCTTTTCTTCCCTCTGTCTTTGCCTGGATAATTCCTACTCGGTATTTAAAACTCTGCACAGACTCCTGGAAGTCTTTTCTTGTAACTCACAGCATCTCAACCCCTGTCACACACACACACACACACACACACACACACACACACACACACACACACACACA
The DNA here is from genome assembly GCA_032199065.1 of Smutsia gigantea. NCBI lineage: Eukaryota > Metazoa > Chordata > Mammalia > Pholidota > Manidae > Smutsia > Smutsia gigantea. The sequence goes on along the minus strand of JAVSCE010018227.1, from coordinate 51,903 downwards.
CAAACAGGCTGGGTTTGGTCCCCTGAACTTATACTCCCCTAAGGATATGTCCACACATTTACCATGGAACTTAATAAATCATATCTTAATTATCTTTTCACATTTATATCTCCCTTACTAGACCTGTACATGTCTAAAGGCAGAGACTTCAGAACCAAGCACAGAGTAGTTCAAAATTACTAAATGAAGGAATGAATGAGCAAACAAATGACACCAGAAACTTAAAATGTGGCTCAGACACTAAATAAGGGTCTGATGTTTAGGATGAGTTGAGCTAGAAGCAACTCAAACCAACAGTTAAAATCAGATGACATCTTTATCACCCCTAATCAGGAAACTAACCCAAACTGTGCTAAAAAGTTGAGCAGTTGGATATATTTTCTTTTTACCAAATATCTTGGTATTTTTAGACAAAAGAATGGTGTCCCTTGACTATAGAGATAAATTTATTTCTTAATATTGAATTTCTGTAAATTCTTAGGTGATGTAATACCATTTGTGAAATAATGACTTCCTACCATTCACTGCAAATTTACCAGAATGTCCAGGTAGTAAAAGCAAATTAGGTCAGTGCTACATATAAAAGATGGTCACTATTAGTAACAGCCTTTTAGATTATTGCTGTAATATTACATTTTTCACTCATGTAAACATATATTTAGATAATAGCAACATTATTGAATTTGACATTCAGCGGTTATCTTAAAACAGTTACAAACAATGCTTTACTGTATACAGAATAGAGATCCAATAACTGAAAGAGATATGATCAAAGTGAAAGCATGTTGGATGATTATTACCAAAATGGATAAAAAATAAAAGCATGGTTTAACTCTAAACTATCTATGGTTGGATATGAGTAAGTATATCACAGTTGATATACTTTTATGATATTAATTAGAATCAATGCTTAACCACATGTTAAAATTTTGGTTACAAGCAAATACATAACACAAAGGGAAATCATTCTCTCCATTTCTCTATAAATAACATGATCGAAAGGTCTATTTGTCATACACACTCTGTGTAATTGTTTAATTTAATTTTAGAAGCACTAGTTATTCCCAACTAAATAATAGACTCTCAAACAAATGTTCTTGAACAAATGTCTTGACTTCCAAAAGTCAATACCTACTTAGTGGTTATATCATCCCAGAGATGTCATTTGTTTATTCCTCCAACAAATGTTTATTAAGCCCTTAGTATGCGTTCAAGTCTGTAATGGTGAAAAAGAGGCATGGTCCCTCCTCTTGGAGCTTAGAGTCATTATCCCAATTCTGCAGATGAGCTACTTGAGAAACCAGTACTCAGAGTCTCATAATGGGGCTGCAATAGGCAGTCTCTAAGGGAAGATTATCATTTGTGTGAACTAAATTCTATTGAGACAAATAGAATGCTGTGTAATTTTTTTCAGTCTATGGAAACTGGATGTGGTTTATGTAACTTACCGTATCTTAAAAAATATTTGTAGCACTTCCACTTCTAGGAAGATGGAATATATGTTCATAACCTTAGTCTCACTAAAAAACCTTAGTACAACTAAAAAACCTGGACATTATATATAAAACAAACATAAGACTCTGAAAGGTATAGAGAATAAACCAAACTACTGAGGGACCTTGGTACCCAATAAGCAGCACAGCTTCTTATTCCCCGAGTTTTCTTTTTGCTGCATATATCCCAGATTAGAAATTCAAGCCTGAAAACCTAGAAATACCAATGAGCGCAGAGAATAAAGCCCTGAGAAAACCTGCTCTCTCCAGCTAAAAGACCAGGAGAGTGGTATCCTAGCAAAATAGAAAACTTTTAACAATAGCTGCTGTACTCCAATCAAATACCACAGAAAACACTGCCATCCTACGTCTACTCACACCAGCAAGGCTGAGTGGGGAGCCTAAACTTACCCCTTATCAGGCTGTCACAAGTTGCCCAAGCCCCATCAGGGTGGTGTTAGAAAAGGCAAGCAAGGAACCTGGACTTCCATCCCCACCAGGCAGTAATGAGTTCCTCCTGTAAGGAGAGATTATGTGGGGACCCCAGACTGCTGCCTCCACCGGCTGTCACCAAGCAGCTTTCGTCCTTCAGTGTAAATCTAACAAAACATGTAGAGGACTTCTAGACTGGAAATTATAAAACACCAGTGAAAGAAAGTTAAGAGGACCTAAGTAAATGGAGAGATACACCACACTCATCACTTTTAAGACTCAACATTTTAGAGATGTCAATTCTTCTCAAATTGATAAATAGGTTTAATGCAATTCCGATCCAAACTCCAGCAATATTATTTATAGACACAGGCAAGATTATTCTAAAATTTGTATGGAAATAGGATAGCTAAAATGATATTTGAAAATTAAAAACAAAATGGTAGGAATCAGTCCATGAAATTTAAGATGTATTGTAGAACTACAGTAATCAAGTCATGTGGAGGTAGATAGATCAGTGGAACTCCTACAAAATAGACGCAGAAATATCACCAACTAATTTTTGATAAAGACGCAAAAGAAATTCAATAGGCTAAAGATAGCCTTTTCAACAAATCGTGCTGGAGCCACTGAATATCCATAGGGGGGAAAAATCAACCTAAGTCTCCAACCTTATTTAAAATTAACTCAAAATGGATCATAGACTTAAATGTATAATGCAAACCTACAAATCATTTAGAAAAAAAAGTACCAATGAAAATCTTTGAGATCTAGAGTTACGCAGAAAATTTTTAGAGTTAACACCAAAAGCAAAGCCATAAAAAGAAAATGTTATAAATTGTACTAAATAAAAACTAAAAACTTGCTCAGTGGAAGATTCTGTTAGGTGAATAAAGATACAAGCTACAGACTGTGAAAAGGTGTTTGCAAACCACATACCTGACTAAGAACTAGTATCTAGAAAATATAAAGATTCTCAAAACTCAACAGTAAAAAAAATAAGCAATCTAGACATGGGCAGAAGACATAAAGAGCATTTTGCCAAAGAGATATATAGATGGCAAATAAGCATGTGAAAAGATGTTCGACATCATTAGCCATTAAAACTTCAATGAGATATTACCATATGCCTATCAGAATGGTTCAAGTAGACAATGGTGATTACACCAAATGCTGATAAGGATAAATAGGAAATGAATCCCTTGCACATTGCTGGTGGGAATTAAAATGGTACAGTTGCCCTGGAAAACAGTTTACCAATTTCTTAAAAACTAGCTCCGTAAATCCCAAATAACCCAACAATTACACACTTGGGCATTTATCCTAGAGCAAGGAAAACTTACGTTCACATAAAAAGCTAAATACAAATGTTCGTAACAGCTTTATTCAAAGTACTCAAACACTGGAAACAACCCAGATTTCCTTCAACGGGTGAATGGCTAAACAAACATGATTCCATTTACATAATATTCATGAAATGACAGGATCACACAAATGAAGAACAGATTGGTAGTTGCCCCAGGAAGGAGGGAAGTGGGCGTGCCTATAAAAGGCCACCAGAAGGAGCCTGATGTTGATGAACTGTTCCACATCATGATTGTATCAATGTCAGTATCATGGCTGTGATTTTGTACAATAGTTTTTTTAAGATGTTACCACTGGGGGAAACTGAGTAAAGGGCATACGGGATCTCTACATATTATTTCTTACGACTGCACGTGAACCTACAATTATCTCAAGATGAAATTTTTAATTTAAAAAGCATTCATAAAGGTATTTGATTAATAAGTGAAATATACTACAAGTGACTAGACCTTGATTAAGTGAAGGAGTAATTAGGGTTGTTCCCAAAGAAGTTTAGTCTTCTCCCTGAGATAAAGCAAATAGTTATTAGAAGAGAGAAAGAACATCTAAGTGCCTGTTTGTTTTACAGAGAGAGAAGCTTTTAAGTGATTTTAATTGACAGAATTCCTTTAATACCCAAAATATCACTAGACCATGTAACTCTACGTATAGATTGAATGCAAATTCAGTTCAAGTTAAAAGGGATTCAGAATCAAAGTTCAAAATGCCCTTAATGCCAGTATTTAATAGTATCAGTAACTACAACTAAAGATCAATTATCTTGGTCTGCTGAGATTCCAGGAATGTAGGTTTGTTTTTAGCTAGAGGACTTTTCATGTCGTTCCTATTCTTTTGAGCATAAGAAGTGCATGCTTGTCTATGTTGTCAAAGTGAGTTCTTTGTTAGCATTTAGCAAAAGCATCTGATATATAGATTGTGTGTGCAATATCTCAACCCCATACAGTAATCTGAAACTGCATGTTTGGGTTCCTGGCATAAAATTTTTGTTTTAAATTTCTTTATCACCTTATACTTTCTTCTATATTTTCCTTAGTTGTATTCCTGTAAAGGCTAACAAACTGCTCAAGAAAAACTCACTATTATCAGATAAGATACATTTTTTTGGGTGTTGCTCAGTTGAACTATTCTAGCATCTGATTCTTTCTTCATGGACAGGAAGAGCAAACTCACTGATGATTAAACCAGTCATACCCACATAACATTATGGATTGCAGCATTTAGCTTTCTCTATAATTGAAAACCATCTCTCTGTGATTGTAAGAGCTATATTTTATCTACGAAGAGCCCATTGCAATCTGGACATTGACCTGTGGAGGGACAGGAGACAGCAGGGGCATGAAGAGGGTTATCGTCTCTGCAGAATATAGTGTTTAAGGCCATGAGCTCTGGAGCACCACTGCGTGGGCTGAAATTCCAACTCCACCATTCATTTGCTTTGTGACTTAGAGCAACTATCTCAAGCTTCTCTGTGCCTCCATTTCCTCATCAGTAAAATGAGGACAATTGCTGTACCTATCGTTTAGGGATTTTGTGAAGATTAACTGTTTTAAAGCTCTTAAAACAGTACTTGACACAAATAAGCTCTGTGTGACTGCATATTTTTCCCCCTGAGCTGTTGTAAATCACCTACTCCTATTATCCTGGTATCCAATCTGGCTTCATCTCCAACTAGACAGAATAAGGCAGATAATGGCAAGAAATGGGGAACGGAAGAGGTGGCGGCAGTACTGGGAACTTCATGGGTATTGGCAGTAATCCTCACCACAGGCTAAAGGGTGGGTAGATGAGTATATATATAATATGCTCTATGTTTATTGTTTTGTGAATATGAAAATATTTGTGGGCGGATATGAAGTTCTCAGGAAATTCTATTTATCAGAGCAATTATGTGAATTACATCCTTACTGTTCATTTTTTCCAGAAAGGCTTCTTATCTATGGCCTCCCTTGACCTTGTTATCATCAGTTTTTCCATGAAAAGGCCATACTTGGCCCTCCTTTGCCTAAGCTTCTTCCTTCATTGACTTTAAACCCCTCCTTATATCAGAGAAGGGCAAGGAAAAGGGAGGTCGTGGAACACACTTGTCAGTATGGGTCTCTCTGCGGTTCTCCCCTGGCATCTCACCAAGGTAGCACATAGATTCTAACCTGCTGCCCCTCCTTCCTGATCGTCCGTAACTCACTGTTCCACGTCTGCCCTCTTGTGTCCGGCCTTCAAGGATACAAACCGGCTCTTAGAGAGGCATTGCTTTTCAGTTTATTTAAAACATTTAAGATTTACACTTAAAATACAAATTTTTTTGAAAGTATATATGGTACTTCTCTTACAGTAACAGTGTTTTTTTTTTCTAAACCCAAGAAGTTTTTTTTCCATTCCAAACATTCAGACAAAATATATCATAGAGGGAAAAAAATAGGTATCTATAAATGCAATTGGCTTATAATTTCTTAAATGTTAGTTAACAAGCAAGTTTTGCTTTGAATTATAACACACCACAGAGGGATTTTTTTTTCATTAATGGCGTACAATAATAGTGAATCTATACAAAATTCACTAAGTGATGGCATTTTAGTTATCTGCCAATAGAATCTGGGAGCTCCTTGTATTATATAACTGTGACTGAATAATGGTTAATATAGAGATAGACAAAAATAGCAAATCATTAACTCAAGCTTTTTTACTTTTTTATACTCTTATTTTTAAGACTCCTGATTTAAATGGGACCCTTCTTCTGTCTCACTGATGTTATAAGTAAATGAAAAGTAGTTTGAGTTTCTATGAGTCTGGATTTTACCCCAGAGAAAAAAAGCATTATCATCTCTCCAAAGGGAAAAATATTCTTGAATGAATGAAACTCTTTGGGAAAGCAAGACTAATCAGAAGGATTGAAGAGGAGAGAAGGGAGCTAATTTTCTGACGTAAAACTCCACATCAGAATGGAAGGAAGGGATAGAGAGCACGAGTCCCACTCTTTAAAGAATTAGCTATTACCAAAGAAAGAGCCAAATCAAAATAATGTTCTTCTCTTTTTATTTAAAATTATTTAAAATTGTTTACTTTAAAATTATATATATATATATATATACATACATACATACATGTGGAATATGATGAGCTTATATATATATATATATATTAGATACATTTAACAATGAACCACAGTATAAATCTACAGCATATTTTTTCTGTATTCTCTAAAACTTGTAACATAATTCAGTCAGCTCTGAAGGGAGCCTTCCTAGTTTAACTATTTGTCAATTTGAATAGTTCTACCAATGGAAAAGAATTAAATGCAGCTTTGAAAATATCTCATGAAGAACTTAATGTGAATTTGAAAATCTTCATTTCTGTTGTTTTTGCTTGATACTAAACTTTCCTCTGACATTCAAGACTGTTTAGATATTAATTAACTGGGTGAAATCCGATCACAGTGTACAAGTCATATTGAAAATGAGGTTCCACCATGGGATTGGTGATGTGAAGACAAACCCTACACCTCATTAACATGCACAGAATAATCAGTCCTAAGATTTTAGTTTTATCATTATTATTCATCATACAATGTTTGCAAACCGTCTCCTGCGGATGTGTTGGGCTTACATGTGTAAATCTATTCCTAGTAATGGGATTTCCACCCTCTCGGTGTGGGAAAGATTAATCCCACTGTTTTCTACTTAACTGCTTTTTTATTTGTTCAGTAGGACAGTTTAATTCAAAAATTCTTTGCATGGTTACACCGTGCCTGCTTCTTTAAGCCCCAGAGCTATTTGCCTGGCTTCAAAGACTCTAACTAGGCAGGCATGCATAGTCAGCTCTCCCTTTCCTGACATGCAAGGAGGGCTTCACCCTGCAGCCCAACGTACAATTACTCATCCCACCAAAATCAAAGAGTTTACTATGCACACACACCTAAGTGTGCTTACAGGCACTTTTAAAAGTCTAAGGAATGTTCATGCTTTTGAAAACAGGGCACTCACACACACAGTGGTATCAGAAGTCTTACCTGGTCAAAACACGCCCCCATCAGTCTACCAGAGTAGTACCCATCCCAGCTTCAGGCTCACTTGCTGAGGATTTTCGGAAGACGCATGAATTTTGCCTAGGTTCAAACATTCAACCCACTTAATAAGGTTCATATATTAGTTTGATCACACATTATTATGATTAGTTTGAATTATTGACTCATTATTACCCATTGTGCCCTAGACACAGGAGTCTCCTTTCTTAACATGGAGTGCAGTAGAGGAAAGCATCCATGAGAGGAAAGGAGACAAATTTGAAGCTTTAGGGCATTCATGGACCCCAGGACCCCACTAAGGGGGAGGCACAGAGTAGCATAAAGAGTCTGGGACATGCCTGCAGCGGAAAGAAAGGGACATCCAGGCGCATTTTAACCATTTCATAGTTTTGCCTATGGTTTGACCCAACAGGAATCCTAACTTTTTAATCCACTTAAAATACTTAGAGATAAGTTAGCTGCCCCTGAAACCTTCCAGCTCATCCTCAAAGTGCTGCTAGTACTGTGTTTGAGGACAGAAAGATGTGACACTGCAAAATTTTCTGCACATTGGGCTGCCCAAAGCAAGCTGCCCTCTTACAAAACATTTTTCAATACAGTGCACCAATGACCCTTGAACAACACGGGTTTGAATTCTGTGGGTCCACTTATATGTGGATTTTGTTCAATAAATATGTTGGAAAACTTTTGGAGATTTGCATCAATTTGGAAAAACTTGCAGGCAAACTGCATAGCCTAGAAATATTGAAAAAATCAGAACCAGTTAGGTATGTCCAATACTGTATTATGAATAGGATTATAATTCTGTATACCATAAAAAAGTTTTAATGATTCATTCGTGCATATATACGCTAAGCAATTGTATGGACTATACTAGGCTGCCGTAAAGCAATCATGTTGCTGCTTTGTATGAATTGTTATTCCTGTAAATAAATATGAATTTCTTTTTCACATTCTCTTTTCATTTTTGATGTCTAATCTAAGTAATACAAATGACATCTACAGTGTTTTGTATCATATATTATTGTAGGTACTGACAGAAAGATGGTTCGTCTTGTAAACAATGTAAACTTACGGTATCGGTAAATACAGTACAATACTGTAAATATTTTTTCTCTTATGATTTTCTTAAAATTTCCTTTTCTCTAGCCTACTTTATTGTAAAAATACAGTACATGATACATATGACATACAAAATATGTGTTACTTGACTGTGTGTTATCCATAAGGCTTCTGGTGAACAATAGGTTATTAGTGGTTAAGTTTTTTAGGAAGTCAAAAATTACTCCCAGGTTTTTGACTGCAGAGGAGGTGGTGTCCCAATCCCCTCATTGTTCAAGGGTCTACTCCATTTTCCTCAAATGCTACATATTTATCAAGTGTGCCATTTTCCTTACACATGCAAATCTATTCCTTACACATGTTAATCTAATGTACAAGCCATTTGATGGATTAGGTTTTTAAATGAGCCACGTAATATATTCAATCACAGACATTTTCCTTATTAAGGTAAATTAACAGGTTCTTGATTCGCACAGAATGCCTAGATGCTTTACTTTATGGTGCTTCTATTTTTAATGACAATATTTAGCCAACCAAAATTTAACCCTTGAGAGTCCTTCAGGGCCACAATCAGTTAAGAAATGAGTGTGTCACTGGTGTTGCAGCTTTTCTAAGAATAGCCCGCAGATGAGCTCTTAAAGAGGGTTTAAAAATAAAGGTATTTGACAAGTCGCTGATCAGAAACCTATATTTACCACAACCAAATTAGAATGGTGTTGCACCGAAGTTGAAGTTTATCCTGGAAAATTCCTGAAATATGTTCAGATTTGACCTCAGAAGTCTTTTTCCATTACTTTAGAAAGACATTTTGGCTTTTTTGAGCCACGCTTTTTCTTATAACTCAAAGAGGTTTTTTTCTCCCCAGGGTCTTTGGACCTCTAACATCCCACATGGACAGCTTATTGCCAAGTACATGTCATCAGAAATGGCCTGGCCCTTGATATCGCTCCTGTTCCTAGCAATGCTGCCTATGACATAAAGGAAAAAAAAATTTTTTTTTCCTAAAAACTAAATAGGTAACTCTACATAACCATAAAATAAATATTCTTTTCCCAAATAAAAATAAACTTATCTGTACACATTATCACAGATCGAACAGTGCTGTTTTAGACTGTAGCCATTATTTTAGATCTGAGGCCTCGTTAAAACAGCATCAAAGAACATCCACAGAGGCTGCTCCTGAGCCTTCTGCACTGCAGACAAGTGGGCACATGAATCTTGCAATTGTCATTCACCAATACATGGTCAGAAAACTGTCCAAACTTAGTATTCATGTTTTCGGCTAAATCCTGTATCTCTTGTAGTTCTTCATCCACAGGAATAGAAAAATACAGATAGCACAGACTTAATGCAACAAACAGAAATGACACACAGTTTGTTATGCAGCTACGTTCAGTTATGAAACTATTTATAAAAACAGTTAGGTTAAACAAATGTCCTTTATTCTAAACCACACACATACAGAGAAGAGAGAAATGGCTTGGTCCTGGGCTTCTGCGACACTGGGCACAGGGTTCAGGGTTGGCCCCCTGCAAGTCACTCCCTCTTCTCTCAGCCTCCATTTGCTCCGCTGCAAAGTAAAAGTATTGGACTTATCATTATGGACCATTCATGCTTCAAGAGCTGATTGGTCCAGATACCATAGAAGGTCTGGCTGTTGGTGCATCTGAGCCCAGGGTCTAGGCACTCTGAGAGGGTTCTCAGACACATATGTCTTTGCTCAGCATTTTTTATGACTTTCATGCTATTTCTGCCATATCTAGTTTTCTAAACAAGGAAACTAAATCTATGTTACACAGGTTGTGGGATTTGCCATTTCTGCTCAGAATTCAATAAAGAGATTAAAGATTGAATATGTGTTCTTCATCGAAAAAAGTTTTTGTCAAGGAAGCAAGTTGTGCATAAAGGTACTGATAGCAGGATTCTGATACCCAACCTGGAATCAGAAGATGATTTTAGTAAGTAGCTTATTCAATTTGCTATATTAAGGAGGGGGGTTTCTAGCCCAAATCAGGTTTAGAAGTTTACATGTGATTTTTGAATCAGGGTTAAGTAGCAATACAGCAGGTAGCTGAGGGATTCTGATCTAATTTCAAGGGTTCATAGCATGAGTCCAGAGCTTCTTTATTGCAGTTGGGCTCCCCAGCTACCTGCATGGCTTATTTTAGAGCCTTGCTGTAAAGAAATTCCACCAGTTCTCCAAAACCATATGGAGCTGAGTGAATGTGGATGATGTAATGAGGAGGAACAAACACTTGTTGAGGGCCTACTGTGTGGCATGGACAGTGCTAGTTAATACACATGATTTTTATTTATTGGAAAGCAGTGTTTCATACTGGGAAAGATATGGGTTCTGAAATCAACTGTCTAGGTCAAATCCATCTACACTATTCAATAATAATAAAATGTAGATGTTCCACTTGGGGAAGGTATAACGAACCAACCCCTGAAGTTCAAAGGGGCTTTGAGTCCAAAGAAAGAGGCTGGTAAGTCCAACTTGAATTCCATAGAGATTTGTTGCAGAGAACTTACCTACAGAGGCTTGCCTTGGGCAGCCACAGATGCTTAGATCTCCACGCCACTTAGGTTTAAGGATGCTAATTTATAGAGGCAAGGAGAAAGGGTCCACTGCACGGGGGCCATCTGTGTGTTTAGCCAAAGCAAGGGCTGACATCTTCCCAAAGTTCTTCGTTCCAAATGAGATCTTAACTATGGGATGTGCCCTGTTTGCTGGACATACAGGATGTGTGGAGGGGGTAAGGTGAGGCAGCAGTCATCAGAGTGGGTTTGTCAAGATGGCATTACTCTTGCTCACAGACAATAGTGTTGCTAGTTAATCTGCATTGGCTTCAAATTCCTCATCTATAAAATGGGGACTTTTTTTCTTTTTAATTGAAGTACAGTTGACATATTAAATTAGCTTAAAGTATACAATATAGTGATTCAGTATTTATATACATTACAGCTTTGAGTAATACCTGCTTCTTGGGAGGTTGGGATGATTAAATGAGATAATGCTAAACAGTGATTAAACCAAGACGTGGAACATAAAAAATACCCAAGTCAAGTTAGCAAATAATAGGTCTACTTTATTAAAAATCATGACTAAGGATTGTTTTGAATGCAGTTTACAAATACACCCAACTGTTGATTTAAATGAATGAGCAATAGGACTGTGAAATTTTTAAAAGGAAATATTAAGTGAGCTACAAAGAGCAAAGAGGTAGAATATGAAGAATCATGGGATCTCCTTTAAAGGGGCAGAAACAAGATGAATGGATTAAAGCTGAAAATGTCCCCGAAGTAATCATAAGAGAAGCTATGATAGCTACAGCAGCTGAAGAGAGAGTTTGGATCCAGAATGACTCAGTAAGGGGGACACGAGGGGCATATTACCAGATGATATTACCAGAAGAAGTTCACTTAGGCCTGAACTCAGTTCAAAGAGGAATACCTAAAGTGATGTGCCAGAATAGTTCAGTGCCTGTATGTTCAGTGAGCAGTTATGCAGACAAGCTCTTTTCTGTCTTGAAGGTGAATAAGTGTGGGAATAGGAAGCAAAACACAAAAAGAGAGGCTTATAGAAGAAGATGCCAAGAAATGAACCTGCCCAAATCAATTTTAAGGAATCCATGGTCATCTATGCCAGGCAAAATGGCCTATTACATAGACAAAGAAAACCCTATGGTGCAAAACTCATAAAATGTTGGGTAAAGTATATTTTGAGGCATAGCTGAGTTGACAGAAATATAAGCAGAAGAGATGCTACAAACAACAGGAAAGCCAGAGTGGTGGGAATGAAGCCACTTTCAACTCGGAAATCATCCACTCATCCAATCATCCAGTCATTCAGGCAGAGAACCTGAATTTCAATGAGCCAATGGTGAAGACAGCCTATCACAAACCCCCTCCTATAAAGCCAGAACCCGTGAATGCACTGAAACCACAGCAGAGAGGAGGGAGGAAATGGAGGAAACAATCTTGCATAGGGGAACTTGCATGGCTCAGCCTGGACTCTAAGCAGAGAAGCAAATAAAATTAAAATGTCTCCTCTAAGAAATTGCAACCACTGCTCAGTCTGACATGAATGTGTGTCTTAAATTCCTATTATCTGTGGAATCTGAAATTTTTCATGCTGAAAGTTCAATTGAAAGTGCCATGGGTTTTTTTTTTCCCCAAGCACTTGTCAGAAGGAAACACAAATGCACTTTAAATCCATACCTCAAACAATCCTCACATATGAAGTCCCAAGGAACATGAGTTCCTTCCCAGCCAAAATTCTCTAAACATACAAGGAAACAAGCCACCATGAGCGAGATCCAAAAGACCGCAGAAACAGATCTGCTAAGTCAGCAGGTATTGGAATTGTCAGAGTTAAATATGTAATAAGGATTTTTAGTATTTTCAGAGAAATGAAAACATGGTGTAGAAATAAGACAAGTAAACCCCAGGTAGAACAAGAATGATTCCATAAAAAAGATGCATGAAGGAATGGTGAGAGAGGATGGAAAAAAGAGATCACAGTGTAGGTAAATCTAAGCAAACAGTGGTAGTATTAAACAATAAACAATGATGTCTAATTTAGGGGGTTTGGATTTTGAGGTAGAATTAGAATCCTATAAATAGAATGTATAGAAGTGAAACATTGAACAATTAAATCTCAGTGGATGGATTAAACAGCACATTAGATGAATCCAGGGAAGTCATTGGTGAAGTGGAAAAGAAATCTGAAGAAATGCAGCACAAGAAGACATAGACACTATTTTTTAAATGTTAAAATATAAAGAAGATGAGGCTAAAAAGGGTTGCCATTTATTTAATGGCAGTTGCAAAAGAATAAAGAAAATTAGGGCTAGGCAATATTGAAGAGATAATGGCTGAGAATTCTCCAGAATTGACTAAATATGCCTATCTTCATATTCAAGCAGCCTAACAATTAGCCTTAAGCAGACTATATAAAAGTGAATCCCGAACTTGACATAACATAGTGAAGCTTGAGGACCTCAAAGAAATAATGATAAGTAGAGGAATATAAGGTGCTGTGGAGTGGGAAGAAGGACAATGAAGACAGGTATTTACAAAGAATTCATTTCACATTAACAGCTGGGTCTCAAGAACAGAAAAGGAAACCGGGCAATGTTAGAATAATATCTGCAAAGTGTGGAGAGAAAAAATACTGTCAGCCTCGAAGTATATTCCTAATGAAAATATATTTCAATGCTAGGGCTAAATAAAGACATTTTCATAGCAAAAAAAACTGATATATTTTAATATCAGTAGACCTTCACTAGAGGAAATTATAATTTAGGTGAAACTCCAGGTAGAATAAGAATGATTCTATAAAGAAGATGCATGAAGGGATGGTGAGAGAGGGTGGAAAAAAGAGATCACAGTAGAGGTAAATCTAAGCAAACAGTGATGATATTAAACAATAAACAATGGTGTCTCATTTGTTTTGGATTTTGAAATAGAATTAAAATAATAGCATATAAATCTGGACAGGGTGATCAGACTGAAAAGAAGCTATGGTTTTGGAATTATTACTTGAGATTTCGATTTAAACTTTAGGTTAAATATGCATGTTAAAATTTCTAAGACAACCTCTAAAAGAATATAAATAGAGTATATAACTTCCAAACTAGTTTCAAGAAAAATGGAAAGGGGAGATATTAATCATTAAAATGATGCCAAGAAAAGCAGAAAGTGGAAGAGACTAAAAGAGTAGGGCATATATAAAGTATAAATTATATGGTAGAGATAAATGAAAATGTACTGAAAATAACAATGGTTGTGAATGGACTGTATAATCAACAATTAAAACACAAGAATTTTCAGACTCTTATGCTCCTAAAATCTAAGGACTGAAAAAGATTAAAAGATGAAAATATGATAAAATCTAGCTGGCTAGCTAGCTGGTACAATTATCAGGGGAAAAATAGAAGCTTTAAGGTACAACACAGCAATAGAATGTAATTACAATTAAAAATAAATAAATCACCAGGAAAATATAATACTTATAAACTTATAGGTACCTCATAATATACCAGAAAAATATATAAAGCAAAGATTTTCAGAAATATAAGGAGAAATTGACAAATTCAACATCAAAGCAGACTTTAATACAGCTCTCAGTAAATAATGAAGCAGCCAAAGATGAGAAAGCATAGACATGCCATGACACAGCAGTTCCTTGGCATATCGCCAAAAGAATTGAAAACATATGTCCACACAAAAATGTGTGCATTAACATTTATATCAACATTATTCATAATAGCCAAAAGAGGAAAAAAAGTGTTTATGGATTGTTGAGTAGATAAAGTGGTATATCCTTACAATGAAACATTATTCAACCTCAGAAAGGAATGAAGTACTATACAAGCAATAACATGGATGAGCCTTGGAAACACTATGCTAAGTAAAAGAAACTAGATGAAAAAGGTCACATACTCTATGATTCCACTCATATTAAATGTCCAAAAGAGACAGAAAGCAGATTAGAGTCTGCCATGAGCTGGAGAGAGAGGGAAGGTGGGGGGGGGGGGGTAAATGCTAAGAGGAACAGTGTTTCTTTGGGGAGTCATAAAAATCTTCTGGAATTAAATGGAGGAGATGGTGTACAACACTTTAGAAAGGTGAATTTTATGACATGTGAATTATATCTCAATAAATAGAGGGTATGGAAAGTCTAAATGTTCCTATTAGTAGTCTCAAATCTTTCTACAAAGTCAACATTAGGCCCATTTGATTTTACAGGGGAATTCTATGTTTTTAACAAACTCTGTAGAGGTGAGAAAGTCAATGCTACACAACTCATCTTATCATACTAATACAACATTAATTATAAAACAGCAAAGAGATTTCAAGAAAGAAAAAGTGTAGGACACTTTTCCTTGAGCATAGACATAGAAATCATAAACAAATAGTAGTAAACTGAATCCAACAATGTATAATAAGATAACTAATCAGGGTCAAGGGCCAGTATCAAGTTAATACATTAGAAAATAAAAGACAATCATATGCCACATTATCAGATTAATGAAGGAATAACATCTCAATAGACAAAGAAACATTACTGATGAAATTCAACAATCAGTAGTGATGAAAAGAAAAAACTTCCTCAGCAAAGATCATGTTCAGTGATTGAATCTTTTTAACTCCATATGAACAAGAGATGTAAGGATTGAGAAAAAAGAAACAGTACTATGTATTTTCAGACTTATGATCATTTACATTTTAAAAAGCATGAAAAATCTATGGGAAAATTATTAGTTATTCATAGTCCAGTAAAATTAATGACTATGACAGCAACATGAAAAATTCAATTATATTTCTAACAATAGTTAGAAATTTAAGTTTCCAAGAAGAAATTATATACTCAAAGCAGCAAAAAAAATGCATCATACCTAGAAAGAGAGTTAAAGTATGCATAAGAATTTTATCTAAAAATTAAGAATCTGACTTCAGAAACATTAAAAGACCATAAATGGAGAGAAATCCATGTGGAAAAATGTGATACTGTAAAGATGTTAGCTATCCCCATACTGATATGTAGATATAATGTAATTCTAATATAATTTGCTACTGGGCTTTGTATATATGACAAGATAACTCTGATATTTATACAGAAAAACAGAGGCTTAGAAATAGTCCAAAGAGGACCAAACATGAAGTCTAAGAGACAACACTAATTATTAAAACTGTAAAGCAATGCTTCAAATATAAATGAAGAGATCAAAGAAACAAAATATATAGCCAAGAAATGAACCCATGCCTGTATGCATACCTGACATATGTCAGACTGGTTCTTTATAACAGTGAGAAAGGAAGGACCCTTTTGGGGATTAAATATAGGTATAGAAAATTAAAGGAGACTCATCATAACATAAAAGCAATTCCAGGTGAAGAAATAGAAGATAGGAAAGTATGAAAGACAAAATTTTAAAACCTTTAGAAGAAAATAAAGGAAGAAAACCTTTATGAATTCAGGATATGGGTTAATTTCTCTTAAGATACAAAAAAATGAAAAACCATAAAGAAAATGATGCACAGATTCATTAAAACAAATAAATTTTGTTCCATGAAAACACCTCACAAAAGAATGATAATGTATCCATGAACGTTTGGCTCCCCTGCCACCTGATTCAGCCAATAAATACACCAAGAGACAGAGTATCAAGTAGAGAAAGAGCTTTAGTCAACAAGCCAGCAGGTTGGAAGATGCAAGGACTATTGTCCTAAAGGCCCATTTTAATTCAGGGTTGATTTCAAGTTCCTTTTATGTGAAGAAAAAAGCATGCTGTGTCATACTTGGTGACAGAAAACTGGACATCTGGCCATCAGTGAAGGTCTGAGGAGGGTCATGAAACTCCCCATCCTGGGTTTGTCTTTGGACTATTTCCATTTCTGAACACCAGGAACAAAACAGTGTTGCCCTGTTCATCCCAGTACCCTTATCTTTCTCCTGTCAGCCACAGGGAGCTAGAGGCCAGTGTTTAACTCCTTCAGGCCCAGTTGCAATAACGCAAGTAGACAAACAAGTAACTATTTGCAAGACAAAGGATTAATAACCAGAATATATAAAGAATTCTAATAAGTCAGTAAAAAAGATAAACCATTTGGCCATTTAAAAAGAAACAGACAAATTACTAATAAACTTTGCAAAAGATGCCCAAACATTTTAGAAATTGTGGAAATACACATTAAAACCATATTCATCAAATAGGTAAAAATTTAAGTTTCACAGGATCACGTGTTGATGAGTTGGGAACTCTCATATACTTCAAATGGTAATGTACATCATCCTATCACTTTGGAAAACAATAGTTTTGGCATTACCTATTAATATCCACATACCCAATGACTCAGCAATTCCACCACAATACATAATCACTAGAGAAATTCTTGCATGCATATCAGGAGATAAGTATAAGATTATTCATAGCAGCATTATCTGTAATCATGACAAAACAACCTAAATGTCAATTGGTTGTAAAGAGGAAAAGTAAAAATTCCATCTCATGGAATCCTATAGTACCATGAAAATGAATAAACCACAATTATATTAACATGTGTTATTTAAAAACATAATATTGAATGGAGGGGGAGAAGCAAATCACAGAAGGTCACACACTCTGATTATTTTATATACATTTAATTTTATATAAAGTGATTATATGAATATGCCGGCCCCCGTTAATATGAGATTCTCACTGAACTAAGGAAGGTTTGCTAAATATTTCTTCCCTAAAAGAAGAGGGCCTAGTAATCATGGGTTCAACTTTCTGGCCTGGCCTGAAATTATACCTTGTATGGGGCATTTTTGGACCATGAACAGAAAGTGGTTCCTCAGAACGTGTTCTGGCTGGGAAGGAAGATGTGAATGGGATGCCTTCCCATTTCCCTAGCTGATTAGGCATGATTGTCCCTAATTAACTCAGAAGACATGGTCTGTCCCTCCCCACAACACACACCAAAAGCTTTTGACAAATGAGAAAAGCAATTATAAAGTAATTGACCACAGCAAGAGTAGCAACATTATTCCAGGTATTCTTACTCCTGTGCATGGATGCTCAATACCAAGCCTTGCTAAATAGGTTGCCATTCTGTGTCTGCAATGCCAGCTGCATAAGCCCAAGTCCCCAACTGCATGCCCGTTAAAGTCTTCCAAAGAAAAGTCTCTGTGCTGTCTGGGGCTCTGAGCCATTTCTGTGTGCAGGACTGACTGTGAGTGAGCTAGGCAGATGACTGACCTTAACCTGCTGCCTCGGTGCTTCTGGACTTAGTCCTCCTGCTTCTCCCCAGCCCAATTCCAGGCTCTGCCTCCAGCCCAAATCTACAGCCTTATCCCTAGGAATGCCAAGGATAGGACGTGTCTACACGCCACAGTGGGCTAATGGGGCCCGAACTTGACAGGCTTAGCATTTCCTCCAGAACTTTGGCGCTGGGAGATTTCAGACTGAAACAAAACTGCTTTAGCTCGCCAGTTGCAGCAGGATAATTCCACTGCGATGAGTTTGCCCAGTAAAGTGGTGGAGCAGTGATTTCATGTATCCATCATCAAACAGATACCTACTCAGTGACAACCAAGCTCTTTTTCTAGGACCTTCTAGAAGAGATTCCTCCAACTATTCAAGGACATGGCCACCTGCTTGGATCATTCAATACCTACCAAGTGAGGGACAGTAAATCTCCAAGGAGGAGAACTTTACAGAAAAGTATAGTGGACTCCCCATTTATGTTTATTATCAAAAACTTCAATCCCTCTTTTGTAAAAAAAATTGGGTAAAACAAAATCTAATTTCCATTAACCCCAGAAGAGAAACTTAGTCTTATCTCTCACCCATTTTTTTCAAATGATGGTATAGCCTATCTGGTTGAAAAATTAAAGCAAGGGTTGAAGTGGTGAATAAAGCCCTTACCAATGAAAATACACAGTTGGAGACCTGTGTGGGCCATTTATCTAGACAGGAGCTATATGATCTGCCAGTTATGAGACTATCAAAGCTAAATCTAGGAACATGCTAACAGTTGTGCCAGAGAGCACAGGAATATACTAAAAACCACTTCATGTGGCAAGAGTGGAAAGAGGATATGACTTTTATCAGATGCACAGTGAAAGCCAAATCCATTCATCATTCCGAGGTTGGAACCATGGAAGATAGACAGCACACTCTAACCCCCCAGCTTTTGTCATGGGCTAAGAGGGCAGGAAGTGAAAAAAGCATATATAGACTGGTTTCCAAGAAGGCTGGCAGAGAAAGAAAGGAAAGAACGAGTAACAGCAAGGGCAGAAGCAAAGATTCACTTGACAAGTCCTTTGACACTATTTTTTTACTGCTATGTTAGCATCGCTAGACACCATTATCATTCTTTCACTGAGTTTGTTGAGTGCCATGAAATGGCATCTGTTGTTTACCATCTAAAAGATAACCTTATAGGTCTCCCTTCACAGAAAAGAAATTGCTCATCATCAGCAATCCTTTTGCAGCTTGCAATAAAATTCGGACAAGATTTTTTTTCTTGAGACCTTTTCTAACCTGTAGAATTTTAACAAACAGCCAATAAGCTCCTTATATTTCCATCTGTATTTTGTCTCCAGCAGATTTGGAGCCTGAGACTGGGGAATCTGAGACTTCCTTAACTCCCTTTGGATGCTTAGTTTATTAAACAATTCATTTTGAAGGAGGGTAACATTAACCCCTCAAAGTAAATGGTACCTGTCTGTCAGATACTCTTGGTAGGATATCAGTCAGCCAGTGAATGACACCAAGCTGCCATGCCCACTCCTGAGATTGAGTCTGCTGTGGGTACAAAGCTCGCTGGCAAGCAAGCTGCCTGACAATTTTGCTAAAAAGAACAGTAAAAGTAGGAACAGCCAAGCTTGTACAATCTTGCAGTTTCTTTCTTTTTTCAGTGTATTTTTAGGTTGGCAGAAATCCATTCCCCTTTCTATGCTTTATATGTTTCTATTCATAAGCCTGTCATTGCCAGATGATTTAATAAACTTCATTTTATTCATACAAAATAGTCACTGCTCTGGAAAAGAATGACTCAATAAAGTGCCCATCTTCTCATGTACTTGGACTTCTAGCCAGAAAAAAAGATGCAGTGTATACAATGAACAATCAATGAAATGAAAACCATTTTGTGCAAATGCGTAAAACTCGGTCTAAAAAATCTAAACATTTCCTTTACAAGCTACTGATTGCAGAGATCTTTGCAATCAAAATGAATCCAGGGAAACCCATGCGACTGGAATTTGATTAATTAAACCAAAATCCACTCTTGTGTGTAACGTCTAATTCTTAAGTGAGATGCTTTTAATCAGTGGAGAGATCGTGGTTTGAGAAACAGGCTCCAGGTGGGTTTTGCTAACTAGCACATTTTATGTATTTTTCTCTTATTGAGATTCTACTCTTTAATAAGATGATTATGATTCTTGGTTTTCTGGTTTCTTATCCACCATTTCTCTCCACCACTGAAGATCTTCCTTGTGACCGACACAATCAGTCAACTGAAATGCAGTGTGATCAACCCAGTTCTCTAGAGCTTTGCTTCCTGGAACAGAAATGAGGCTAGAGACCAAACAAGCACATTATGTCCTGCTCGTAACATCATGAAGAACCATGGTGAGCCAGCCAAGTCAGCCATGCATACAGATCAAGAAATCAGAGAGTGGCCGTGGAAGAATACACAAGAATACACTCCTTACAGCTCTGTGGTTAAGAGCCTTACAGACCTGAAACAGTGTTCTAGTAGACCTAAAATCCAATTTTATAATTTAGTATATGAACAAGAGATGATTTGAACTTTTGCAACCATGGTAATGTTAACATATTCAACAAATCCTCTCAGGAGAAAAAGACAAATGTACAAAAGTGGGAAAGAAATGCCAAAACATGTTAGAACTATGCCAGTTGACTAAAGGCAGGCAACAAATTGAGACCCGTTTATTCTTGAAAATTTTATGTAGTTCCAGATAGGTCCAGTGGGAGTCTTTGACCTTCTGCAAAAGAACTGCTCCCATCCCTTGTGCTAGTTCAGTCAGTGAAAACAGTTGTTTTACCACCTTGAGGTTGGACATGAAAACCATCAGCTTTGGTGCCAGAGGGGGATGATTCAATCTGGGGTTTGGGGGAGGAAATGAGTCAAAATCCCATAGCTTTGTCCATTAAAATTGGCAGACTGAGTATGAAACAAAAGAGGAAACCTGTTGTTATGCCAGCCTGCGGTTGCAATCCTAGTTAACACAAGGGGCAGCCCAGTGAAAAACTGAACAGGAAAATGTTGGGAATGAGAGACCCATGGAAGAGCTGGATAAGCTCTCCATATATTCCTGGCCTACTGGGAGCCTATGCTTACGTGTGGCAGAGACTCAAGAGAAGCTGGTGGGAAATTAATACCAAGGCAGAGCTGAGAAAGGTAAAATTCTGCATGCTTTTGAACTCATACAGAGATTGATTAGCCAAAGGTAAAGCATTATGGGCTCAAAGTGTTTGAGAAAGATCTCTGCCCAAGTCATTCTTTTCCAGTTTTATTGAGAAACAATTGACATACGTCACTGCATATGTTTAAGGAATACGGCATGATGGTTTGATTTACATATATTGTTAAATGATTATCAAAATAGAGTCAGCTAACATTCATCATCTCATATAAATACAATATAAAGAAAAGGAGGAAAAGAGAAAAAAAGAAAAAAATTTCTCCTTGCGATGAGAACTCTTAGGATTTACTCTCTTAACAACTTTCCCATATACCATCCAGCAGTGTTAACTATAGTCATCAGTTGTACATCACATCCCTAGTACTTATTTTATAACTGGAAATTTGTACCTTTTGACTACCTTCCTCCAATTCACTTTCCTCCCACCACCACCTCCTCTGGGAACCACATATCTGATCTCTTTTTTCTTTTTTCTTTTTTGTGATGAGTTTTTTTGTTTTCAGTTTTTCAGTTTTATAGATTCCGCATATGAGTGAGATTATTCAGTATTTCTCTTTCTCTGTCTGGCCTATTTCACTTAACATAATACTTAAGATAATACCCTCAAGGACCATCCATGTTGTCACAAGTGGTAGGATGTCCTCATTTTTATGGGTAAATAATATTCGATTTTATATATATATATATACACACACACACACACACACACACACATAAACTTTTTTATCCATTCACCCATTAATAGACACTCAGGTTGTTTCTGCATCTTGGCTGTCACAAATAATGCTACTGTGAACATGGAATATCTTTTTGAGTTAGTGCTTTTGTTTCCTTTGGCTATGTTTCCAGAAGTGGAATTGCTGGATCATATGGGAGTCCTATTTTTAATTTTTTGAGGATCCTCTGTACTACTTTCCATAGTGGCTGTACCAGTTTACAGCCTCACCAACAGTGGACAAGGATTCCCTTTTCTACACATCCATGCCAGCATTTGTTATCCCTTGACTTTTTGATGATAGTCATTCTAATAAGCATGAGGTGATATCTCGCTGTGGTTTAAATTTGCATTTCCCTAATGAATAGTGATGTTGAACATTTTTTTCATGTACTTGTTAGCTTTTTATATATTTTCTTTGGAAAAAATGTCTATTCAGGGGCTTTACCCATTTGTTTATTGTGTTATTTGGGGGGTTTTGCTATAGAGTTTTATGAGTTCTTTGGAAATTAACTCCTTATGAGATATATGGTTTGAAAATATTTTTTCCCCATTCCATAGGTTGTCTTTTCACTTTTTTGATAATTTATTTCATTTCCAGAAGATTTTTACTTTTATGTAGTCCCACTTGTTTATTTTTTAGTATGTTGCTTGGGCATTAGGTGTCATATACAAAAAAATCATTACCAAAGCCCATGTCAAAGAGCTTTAGTCCTAATTTTTTCTTCTAGGAGTTCCATGTCTTCCATTTAAGTCTTTAACCCTTTAACCCAAGTCAATTTTCATGAGTGGTGTAAGAGAGGGGTCCAGTTTCATTCTTTTACATGTGAATATCCAATTACCCCAGCACCATTTATTGAAGAGATTGTCTTCTCACTGAGTATTCTTGACTCCATTGTCAGGTATTAGTTGACCACATATGTATGGATTTTTTTCTGTTTGCTGAAATCTTGACTGACCACTGAGCTATACAGACAGGGTCAACTTAATAGCTGTAGGTCATGGGGAAGAAATACAGCAAGTTTATGTCCATGGAGGTTACTTAAACAACAATAACAAAATTCTCAGAAAAATTAATCAGAATTCAGAGTTGCCACAATATATTATGTAAAATTTCAATTTTTAAGCAGAGCAATTGCTAAACATGAAAAGGATCAGGAAAGTATGACCCATAATTAGGAAAACTAATAGTCAATAGAAACTGTCTCTGAGTGGACCCAAATAATGTATTTAGCAAACTTAGACTTTAGGGCAGCTATTATAACTATGACCAAAGAATTAATGGAAAAAATATAATAACTCAGTGCATAGGGAATCTCAATAAAGAAACAGAAACTGAAAAATAACCGAGTAGAAATTCTACAGCTGAAATGTACAATGATCAATATGAAGATTTCACTTGTTATGTTCAACTACAGATTTTAAAGGAAAAGAGAAAGAATCAAGGAACTGAAAGATCAATAAAAATTACCTCTGAAAAAAATATTTAAAAAAATTAAAAGGGTCTCATAGATATGTGAGATAACATTAAGCATATCAGCATATATGAAATGAGAGGGCCAGAAGGGAAAGAGAAAGGAAGGGAAAAACATGTATGTGGAGAAATAATGGCTAAAATCTTCCCAAATTTGATGAAAAAAACTAAAACTCTTAGAAGTTCTGCATATCCCAAATAGGATAAACAACAGAATCCACCCTTAGGCACATTATAGTCAAGCAATGAAACATAAAGACAGAGAATCTTGAAAGCAGCAAGAGAAAAATAACTCATTATGTAGAGTGAAACAACAATATGTTTGGTGACTGACTTACCACTAGAAACAATAGAAGCCAGAAGGCCTGAATGACATATTCAAGTGCTGATTTAAAAACAAACAAAAACAAAAACAATAAACCTATCAACCAAGAATTCTACATCCACTATTCCTCAAAAAAATGAAGGCAAGATAAACATGTTCCCTGATAAACAAAAACTGAGAGAATGAATTACTAGCACACCTGAGCTGTAAGTGAAACTAAGGGAAGCCCTTCAAGCTTAACAACATGTTCCCAGACAGAAACTAAAATCCATAGGGAGAAATGAAGAACACTGGAAATGGTAAATATGTAGGTAAATTAGAAGACTTTTCTTAATTTCCTTTAAAAATATTTTTTAATAATAATTGCAAAATAATTGTTGAGTATGTAACATATATGGATGAAATATATACTATATAGCACAGAGGAGGAGAGAAATCAAGCTATATTATTAGCAAAGTTGCTATATTTTACTGAAATTAAGTCAGCATTAACCTGCAGTATACTGTAATAAGTTCAACAAACATAATAAATATTTCATTCCTTAAAATAACCAATAAAAAAACTAACTCAAAAAATATACAGAAAGTTAACCGAGTAGTTAATACACTAAAAAAACACTTGTGTAACACAAAAGAAGATTGTATAGCAGGAAAGGAGAAACAAAAAGATGTACATGACATAGAAAACAAATACCAAAATGACAGGCACAAATCCAATCATATCGATAAATACATTAAGTGTTAATGGACTAGATGTACTATAAATAGGGAAGATATTTTTAGACTGGATAAAAGAGCAAGATGCAACTATAATATGCCTGCAAAAGATATCCATCAGATTCAAATACACAAATAAGATGAAAGTGAAAGAGTCAAAAAAATACACACAAACAGTAAATATTAGCTAGAGTTATTAATATCAGACAAAATAGTCTTTAAGGCAAAGAGATATTACTAGACACCAAAAGGGATTTTTCATAATGATAAAAGAATCATTTAATAAAGAAGATAAAATGATCATAAATGTATTTGCACCAAACAACAGAGCCAAAAAAAAGGAAAATTGACAAAATTGAAAGGAGAAATAAAATTCAATAATTATACTTGGAATAATTATCCTTCTGTAAATAATACAAAAAACCAGATAGCAAATTAATGATGATACACAAAGCTTGAACTGACTTAACCTAGCTTAATATAAAATACTACAACCAACAAGAGAAGAATACACATTATGTTCAAGTACATGTGGAACATATTCCAGAAAAGATTATTTGTAGACTACATATCAAGTCTCAATAAATTTAAAACAGTTGAAAGCAAGCAAAGTTTGTTCAACCACAGTTTAATTAAATTATAAATTAACAACAGAAATGGAGGCAGTCTCAAAATATTTGAAAATTCAGTAGCACACTTCCACATAATCCATGGAAAAATCACAAGGGAACTAAGAAAATACCTTGAATGAATCAAAACACAACATATCAGAATTTTGGGGATGCATTTATAAAATTGCTTATAAATTTGCAGTTTTAAATCTTTTATATTAGGTAAAAAATCTAAATTTAGTAATCTAAGCTTTTACTTTAAGAAGCCAGTAAACAAATCTTAATGGAAAACATCATCAACTGAGATTTAAATACTAAATAATCAAAAGTATTACATAGATATGTAAATATCCTTATAAAGGATGACTGGTATTTTGTACATCATTAACTGTGAGGGGGAAAAATAATGTTTTATCTGTAATGACTCAGCTAGGTGTGGTCTAAGCTTCACTGTGAATAAAACCAGCTCCTAACTGTTCAGAACAAAGAAATGAGCAATCCAAAAAAAAAAAAAAAAAGAAAATGCAATCAAAACCAGATTAAGCAGAATGAAAGAAATAATAAAGATCAGAGGAGAAATCAATGAAATAGAAAATATAAATACAATGGGAAAAAAATAAGTCTATATTTTGGTTCTTTGAAATATCAACAAAATTGATAAGCCAACACCAGCAAAGAAAAAAATACAAATCACCAAAATGAGGAATAAAAGAGGAAATATTGTACAGACAGAACCAGAGATTTTAAGGAAACATTTTGAACAACTTTATAACAAAAAACTAAACAATTTAGATGAAATGGAAAAGTTCCTTAAAAGGTACAATTTAACAAATCTCTTTCATGAATAGAAAATCTGAATAGATCTATATCAAGTGTATTATTTTCCTATTGCTGTGTAACCAATTACCACAAAATTGGTATCTTCATACACATTTGTTATCTCAGTTTCTGTGGATCAGGAATCTGGGTACAATTTATCTGGGTTCCTGCTCAGAGTCTCACAATACTACAAGCAAATGTGCAGCAGGAATGTTTTCATCTGGAGGCTTGGCTGGAGAAAGATGGCTTCCAAGTTCGTTGAGGTTGTTGCAGAATTCGTTTCCCTGCTACAGTATGATTGAGAACCCCAGTGTCTTGCTGGCGGTCAGCTGGAAGGTGTCCTTAAATCCTAGAGGCAGGGTGCAGTGTCCTCTCATGTAGGTCCTCTCCCAGCATCTCTCATAACGTGACAGCTTAATTCCTTAAGGCCAGCAAGAGAATCTCTCTTCAGTAAGGGCCCAGTCCCTCTTTTAAGGGCTTTCACCTGATTAATTCATATTTCCCCTTTTAAAACTCTAAGTCAACTGATTTGAGACCTTAATTATGTTTCCAAAATCAGTTTCCCTTTGCTTTTGCTCTAACATAACCTAGCAATCAGATTCCATCAGATTCTGATTTCCCCTCAGCATGCAAGGGCAGGACATGTATATCATGAAGCAGGAAACTTTGGAGTTGGAGCTGTTTTCTAATTCTTCCTACCACATTAAATAAAAGAATTGAGTTAGTATTTTAAAGTCTTCCCACAAGTAAGGGACAGGTCTTAATGGAGTCTCTGATGATATCTGAGAAAGAAAGAATAACAAAAAAGCTATACAAATTCTTTCAAAAAACTAGAGGTAGAGGAAATAATCAGAACTTTTCAGGTCAGTATTATCCTAATATTTAAAGTCAGACACAGACATGATTAAAAAACTACAAAACAATATCTCATGAACATAGACACAAAACTCCTTAACAAAATACCAGCAAACCAATAAGGATTATACATGATGACTATGTGAAGTTCATCCTAAGAGAGGAATACTGACCACATGGTCATTTCCATACATGCAGAAAAAGTCTTTGTTAATATCCAATACTCAATCCAAATAAAGTCTCTGTACTTGGATTAACAGTACTGTACCAGCATTAATTTTCTGGTTTTGACAATGCACTATGGTTCTGTAAAAATATTATTATTGGAGAAAATTTGATGTAAGGTGAACAAGAACTCTGCACTATCTTTGCACCTTACTATGAGCTTTAACCTTATCCAAAATAAGAAGTCATTTTTAAGACTCCAAACCCATCCACAATAAAAACTGCTAAGGAACTAAGAATAGAAGGAACTTTCTCAATCTGATAAGTGCACACATAAAAAATAAAATAAAATCCACAGCTGACATCATAATGAAGGGTAAAAAATCAAATACTTTTCACCTAAAATCAGCAATAAGACAAGGATTCTATTTAACTTTGTACTAGGGGATCTAGCCAGTATAATCAAACAGGAAAAATCAATTGAAGGCATATAAATTAGAAAGAAAAGTTAAAACTCTCTTTATACAAAGAGTATTATCTATTTGTAGAAAATCCTAATGAATCTACAAAAAAAATCTATTTAAACTCGTAAATGAATTAGCAAAGCCATACTATGCAAAATCCATATATGAAAATCAACTGTATGGAAAATCACTGTACCTTATACTCAGATTTTGCTATGAACCTAAAACTGCTCTGAAAAATAAAGTCTACTTTTTAAAAAGTCAATTGTATATCTAGATACTTGTGGCCAAGAATCTGAAAATTATATTGAGAACAATTCTATTCACAATTACATTAAAAAATAAAATATTTAGGATTAAAATGAACAAAAGAAGGGGAAAATCTATACACCAAAAACCATAAAACATTGCTGAGAGAAATTTAAAGATCTAAATTTAAAAATACATACACATTCTTGGATCAGAAGACTTTCTTATTACTATGGCATTCTTCCCCAGATTCCGTATGTATAGCTTCAACTCAATCCCTATCAAAATTCCAACAGGCAATTTTCAGAGACATTGACAAGCCTGTCCTAAAATTTGTATGGAAATGCAAGATGTAAAATAGCCAAAACAATTTTGAATAAAGAAATACAATTTGGTGAATGTGTATGTACAAGATTTTTAAACTAATCATAAAGGTACATAAATCAAGACAGTGTAATGATACTGGAGTAAGGACAGATCTATAGATCAATGAACAGAATAGAGTCCAAAAATAGGCTCTCATTCTTATGGTCAACTGAGTTTTGACAAAGAGGTCAAGACAATCCAGTGTGGGAAGGAGAGTCATTTCAACAAACAATGCTAGAACAATTGGATATTTCATGAGGAAAAAGAATGAACGTGGCTCACGTTATGCAAAAACTAATTCAAAATAGAACACAGATGTAACTATAAGAGCTAAAACTATAAAACTTCTGGAAGAAACAAGGGGAAAATCTTTCTGACCTTGGCTTAGGCAACAATTTGTTAAATGTGTGTGACATCAAAAGAAAATTATTGGTAAGTGGACTTCATAGAAGATTTTTAAAATTTTGCTCTTCAAACACAACTCTAAGAAAATGGAAAGAGAGGCCATGGACTGAAATAAAATATTTGAAAATGATGTATATGATAAAGAATTTGTATCTGGAATATATAAATAATTCTTAAAACAAACAATCCAATTTTCTTAAAATGGGCAAAAGATTTGAATTGATATTTCATCAAAAAAGGTATATGGATCACACTATAAGCACATGCAAAGATCCTCAACATCTTTAATAATTAGGGAAATGCAAATTAAAACCACACACACAGTAGACTTCAATAAAAAAGACCAATAATACCAGGTGTTGGCATGAATGTGAAGAAACTAGAACTCTTATACATTGCTAGTGGTGACATAAAAAGATCCAGTCACTTTGGAAAACAGTCTGGTGATTTTTTTTTTTTGGTATCATTAATATACAATCACATGAGCAACATTGTGGTTACTAGATTCCCCCCATTATCAAGTCCCCACCAGATACCCCATTACAGTCTCTGTCCATCAGTGTTATAAGATGCTATAGAGTCACTACTTGTCTTCTCTGTACTATACTGCCTCCCCCGTGCCCCACCCTATGTTATGTGTGCTAATCATAATGCCCCTTATTCCCCTTATCCCTCCCTTACCACCCCCCTCTCCAGTCCCTTTCCCTTTGGCAACTGTTAGTCCATTCTTGGGTTCTGTGAGTCTGTTTCTGTTTTCTTCCTTCAGTTTTTGTTTTGTTCTTATGCTCCACAGATGAATGAAATCATCTGATACTTGTCTTTCTCCATCTCGATTATTTCACTGAGCATAATACCCTCTAGCTCCATCCATGTTGTTGCAAATGATAGGATTTGTTTTCTTCTTATGGCTGAATAAAATTCCATTGTGTATATGTACCACATCTTCTTTATACATTCACCTACTGATGGACACTTAGGGTGCTTCCATTTCTTGGCTATTGTAAATAGTGTTGCGATAAACATAGGGGTACATATGTCTTTTTGAAACTGGGATCCTGCATTCTCAGGGTAAATTCCTAGGAGTGGAATTCCTGGGTCAAATTGTATTTCTATTTGGAATTTTTTGAGAAACCTCCATCCTGCTTTCCACAATGGTTGAACTAGTTTAGATTCCCACCAGCAGTGTGGGAGGGTTCTTCTTTCTGCACATCCTCACCAGCATTTGTTGTTGTTTGTGTTTTCTATGTTGGCCATCCTAACTGGTATGAGGTGATATCGCACATTGTGGTTTTAATTTGCATTTCCCCGATAATTAGCCATGAGGAGCATCTTTTCATGTGTCTGTTGACCATCTGAATTTCTTTTTTGGAGAAGTGTTTGTTCAGATCCTCTGCCCATTTTTTAATTGGGTTATTTGCTTTTTGGGTGTTGAGGCATGTGAGTTCTTTATATATATTGGATGTTAACCCCTTTTCGGATATGTCATTTACAAATATATGCTCCCATACTGTAGGATGCCTTTTTGTTCTGTTGATGGTGTCCTTTGCTGTACAGAACCTTTTTAGCATGATGTAGTCTCATTTGTTCATTTTTGCTTTTGTTTCCCTTGCCTGAGGAGATGCATTCAGGAAAAAGTTGCTTGTGTTTATATTCAAGAGATTTTTGCGTATGTTTTCTTCTAAGAGTTTTATGGTTTCATGACTTACATTCAGGTCTTTCATCCATTTTGAGTTTACTTTTGTGTATGGTGTTAGACAATAATCCAGTTTCATTCTCTTACATGTACCTGTCCAGTTTTGCCCACACCAGTTGTTGAAGAGGCTGTCATTTCCCCATTGTATATCCATGACTCCTTTATCATATATTAATTGACCATATATGCTTGGGTTTATATCTGGGCTCTCTAGTCTGTTCCACTGGTCTCTGGGTCTGTTCTTGTGCCAGTACCAAATTGTCTTGATTACTGTGGCTTTGTAGTAGAGCTTGAAGTTGGGGAGCATAATCCCCCCAGCTTTATTCTTCCTTCTCAGGATTGCTTTGGCTATTCGGGGTCTTTTGTGGTTGCATATGAATTTTAGAACTATTTGCTCTAGTTCATTGAAGAATGCTGTTGGGATTTTGATAGGGATTTCATTGAATATGTAGATTGCTTTAGGCAGGATGGTCATTTTGACAATATTAATTCTTCCTATCCATGAACATGGGATGTGTCTCCATTTATTGGTATCTTCTTTAATTTCTCTCATGAGTGTCTTGTAGTTTTCAGAGTCTGGTGATTTCTTAAGAAGTTAAATATACATTACTATATGACCCAGAAATTCCATTCCCAGGTATCTTCCGAAGAGAAATGGAAACATGTCCACACAAAGACTTGTCCACTAAATGCTCATAGCCACATTATTCATAATAGCTAAACCCTGGGGAAGAAAACAGGTGTCTGTCAACTGGTGAGTACATAAACAAAATATGGTGAATTTGGATGGACCTAGAGGGTATTACGCTAAGTTAAATAAGTCAGACAGAGAAAGACAAATACCACATGATTTCACTTATATGTTGATCTAAAAACCAAAGCAAATGAACGTACAGAAATAGACTCATAAATACAAAGAACAAACTGGTGGTTGCTAGAGGTGGGGATAGGGTTGGGTGAAATAGGTGAAGGGGTTAAAGAGGTATAAACTTCCAATTTTAAAGTAAAAAAAATCATGGGGATGAAAAGCACAGCATAGGGAATATAGTCAATAATATTGTAATAACTTTGTATGGTGACAGATGGTAACTACACTTACTATGGTAAATATTTTGAATGCAGGTAATTGTCAAATCACCATGTTATACACTTGAAACTAGTATAATATTATGAAATAACATAATGTCAACTCCACTTCAATAAAAACTACAGTATATTGATAGTTAAATACTATTCAGCAATACATAAGGAATGACTATGACAGATGCAACAATATTGATGAACCTCAAAAGAACTGTAAATGAAAGTATTCACAGACAAAGACTATATATAGTTCCAATTATATGAAAATTCTATAAAATCAAAACCATAAAAACATAAAACCGATCAGTGGTTTCCTGAGGCTGGGAGTGGAGTGAGGACAGGCTACAAACAAGCGTGAGGAACACTTTGGGGTGATGAAGTATTCTCAAATGGTTTATAGTAATGACTGTATAAATTTACTCAAAATCATCAACCTGTGTGCTTAAAATATTAACAGCATTCAATTATACATCAATAAGGCTCTTTTAAAAACCAATAGATATTTATCAAAGAAAATAACAGAAAATACAGGAAAACAAACTTCCTGACTCACAATCTTACTGCTCATACAATCAGTTATCACTTTGGTCTATAGTCCTTCATATATTATATGAAATACCAGAATGTGTTTAATCCACACATTGTTGGATTTTTAAATTGTTTCTCATCTTTCACCAATAGTTAATGCTAGAACAAACATCCTTATACAATATATATTTTTGCATACCTTATTATTATCTCATAATAAATTCCCAAGGTAAGATTTAATTACTCAGTCAAAATATATATTACTTTTCTATTGCTGTGAAACAAATTACCACAAACATTGCAGCTTCAAACAACACCTATTTATTACCACAGTTTCTGTGGGTCAGGCCTTAGCTGGAATGTTGGCACTGGATCACACTAAACCACATTCAAGATGTCAGCCAACACTAAGTCTCATCTGGGGTATTGGGTCCTTTCCAAGCTCAGTGATGTTGGTAGAATTCAGTTCCTTGTGGTTGAAGGACTGCCTCTCAGTTCTTAGAGGCCATGTGCATTCTCCATCATGTAATCAGCTCCAGAGCATGATAATTTGCTTCTGCAAGACCAACAGGAGAGCATCTGCTGCTCTTAAACCTTGTTGCTTATCTCTGGACCCTTTCTTAAAGGGCTCGCCTGGTTAGGTCAGGCCCATTGAGGATAACTTTCTTTTTGGTTAATCCAGAGTCAAGTGATTGGCAACCTTCATTGCATCGGAAAATATTTTTGCCTGTGTCATATATTGTGACCTAATCAAAGGAGTGCCATCCTGTCAGAGTTACAGTCCTGCTTCACTTAAGAGGAGGGGATTGTACAGATAGGTACCATAGGAGGCAGGAAAATCAGGGCTTTTAGAAGTCTGCCTATCACAAAGATGTTGCACATTTCTTAAGATTATGATTCAGATGGCCAAATTTTCTAAAGAATATTTATATCCCCACCAGCAGAATTCTAGTTTTCCCATCACTGGATATTATTATTCTTAATCCTTGACAAAGACAGGCAAGTATTGTAGCTTGACACCATGGGACAGAGGTATGGCAATAAGAGAAGAAGTCTTGGATTTCTTGATTAACATTAAGATTATTATAGTCTTCGGCAATTTTTACTTTTCCTTTGCAAAATATCTATCCACTTATTTGATTACTTTTCTCTGGATCTAATTATCTGTTACTTGTTGTTTATAATCTCATTTTGAATATTAAGAATATTAACTATAAATGGTCCTATAGCATGTATTTTCTCTTGATATATTTTCTTTTTAACCTGATTACAGTGCCTTGCACCATGCAAAAAATGTAACTTTCCTAATCAGGCCTACTAACTTTAATTGTTTTTTCCTTTTCTTTTTTTATATTCTGACATGTTTCCCTGAACTTTTTATTTCTACAAAGAGAGAAGTAAAAGAATCAGATGGGATTTCCAGTTTCCATCTCACAGGGCAGGGACTCTAGACTGAGGAAACTGAAGACACATGAAGTTCCTAATAACACACCACCCAGCAGTCTTCTGATTGTTACGTAAACCAATTTTTAGCCCAAGGTATCCAGCAAGAGACATGAATACATCATTCTTTCAAATGGCTTGGTGGAGGGAAATATATGACAGTTGTTCTCTTAACAGTTCAGGATACCAGGTGTCAGCTCCATTTCTTAAATTTTTCATTTTTTAAAACAAACAGAAGTATGAGATTGGCTTTTTTCTAAAACTCTTAGTTTTGGTCTTGAGTTTTATCGCCATCTCTAAGACTAATTCATATTATATTTAATATTTCCATTTATTCTGTGACCTAAAACTATTCTTTTTTTTTTTTAATGAAACACTTTGGATAACTGAAAGAGTATGTTTCAGGCAAGATCAGTTCTCCCTGCTGAATTAAAGAAATAATGATGAAATATTTCCTTGGCAGAAACAAAATCCTTTTATGCTTTATTTGTTAAAAAGTAGCTTCAAGTCCTCCCTTCATTTATAGATGAATAAATCATAATATAAAGGTATAAGTAAGTTCCTTAAGCCTTACTTGAAGTCTTGGGCATTAAATTTTCTCATCTGTTAAAAGAGAAAGTTAAACTAGCTGACATCTGAGGTCCTACTGAAATATAACATTCCCATTCTGCTTGATGTTTGACTCAGGATTTTCTGCTTCCTTTCTTTCTTTGGCCCTTTCAAACTACCAGTCCTAAGTCTTGTCTTTAGGTTCTTCCTTTTTAATTTTCAGATTCCTAGTATGCATTCTTGTAAAACATCCACTATCATTTCAAAGTCAAATTCTTGCCACCCCCCTCAAACATCTTGGTTTCCATATTCCTAGAATTTTTACTACTTTCCTTCTTGGTATGAAATAAGGGACCATTTTTCATCATTTTTCTCTCTCCCCATATTTAATCAGTGTCCTAGGCTGAATACCTGTCCACTGCAATATTTGTCTCCTTAACCTCCTTTCAATTCTTACCAATATAAGTTCAGGCTCCTAGTATGTCATTCCAGGACTCAATGTTGAAAATTCTTTATCTTTCCTGACTTTATTAATCCAGAACACTGTAGCCCAGTTGACTTTCTTATAGTTGCCTATTGTCTGATGAATTGAGAACAAACTACATAGCCTGGCAATGAAGCCTCTGTACAATATGCCCAGACTAGCTCCCAAACATTCGTTTGTCCAACTCCAGCATATGTCCAGTGTCTTAGCCATCCAAGACACACATAATTTCCTGAATACATCCTACATTTTGCCATTTCCTTGCCTTTTTGGTTTGATTTTGAATTTGTATTTTCAGTGTTTAAAGTTTCTGTAATGTTTGGGATGTCTATTTTCACCCAAAAAAGAAAAAATAGTATGTAATTTGAAGTCTTTATCCTCACTCAAAAAATTCTTTTTCCTGGGACTAAAAAACATATTATGTATCAGTGAAATACAGCTGAACTTTAAAAAATTTTTAAAGTCTGTGCAGAAGACACTGAAAGCTGAGTATGTTAGAGTTAGATGGACTCTTGAGAGCCTCCACTCCAATCATCCATGGGTAAAGACCAGAGAAGTAAAGCAACTTAATAAGGTCACATAGCTATTCAGGAACAAATCTTGAACCAAAGAGTTGAACAGTTTCTTATAGTTCAAGCAACTTTCAAAACCGATCTTTTCACAAGACCTAGACTATCATTCCCTCAGCAAATAGGTATTTAGTGCCTGCGGTATGCTGGGTCCTGGGAACACAAAAATGAAAATGGCCCTGCTTTCCAGTAACACAGGCTAGGAGATACCTGCGGACAGTTAAATGTAGTAAAGGGTGATGTGTGTTGTAATAGTGTGCATTATTCAGACAATGAGGATAAGGTAGTCAGCTCTACCTGGTATGACAGTGGAAAGCAGAAGGATTTCATAGATAAGGTTATCCCTTGAACTTCATATAAAAAGAAAAGTATTCACCAGGATAGACCAACAAAGAGCCAGCACAACAAAAGGCATAAAGGCATGAATTAGGTAAAAGTATTTGAGGAAAACACAAACAATTTTGAGAGTCTGGAAGTTAATATACAAGACAAGACATAGCAAAATTAAAATTGGAAAAAAATCAAGCTCCAAATTGTGAAGGGATTTGTATGCCCTACAAAGGAATTTGGAGTAATAATTATTACTATTACTACCATTTTTAGTAATGATCATCATCTTATCATAAGAAATTATTTCTACTTATTGACTACTTGCTATGATTCCTATGATAAGTGATTTATATAGCAAAGAAACTGAAAAAAAATTAACTCAATTGCCTAAAGCAACATAGCTCTTAAGTATTGGAGCTAGTATTACACTATAATTCATCTTTAGTCTGTAGGCCATATGGAGCCATTAGAATATTTTAAACAAAGAAGGAATATGAATGGGTCCTTGTCTTGGAACAGTCTGACAACAGTATAGATTTACACCATTCCATATAGTAGCCACTAGCCACATTGAAAATTAAATAATAATTTAATAATTTAATATTCAGTTACTCAGTTGGAGTAACCACATTTCAAGGGCGAGTCAAGAGCCACCTATGGCTACTTGCCACTGTATTAGAAAGCACAGAATGGACATTTCCATCATCATGGAAAGTTTATACAGCACTGGTATAAAGGATGCACTGGAGTTTTGGGGGAAGGGAGAGTAAAAAGACCAAGACAAGTGAGAAAGAATTAGAGAAAAAATTAGGGTACTAACAGTAGAGATGTGAATCAGTGCTTCTCAAGGTGTGATTTGCTTACTCTTACCCCTTTGTTTGGCAGCCTCAGACCAGCCGGCATCACAGAAGTGTGAATGCCATCGATTTAGAGAAAGGGACAGATTTGTGAAGTATGGTACAGAAATAAAAGCAACCTAGTGGCCAGGAGGGAAGAATGAATCTAGGATAATTCCAGGTGGGTTAGTGAGGATAGAAGACATATTCAAGGCAAAAGATAATGAGTTTGAATTGGACTTCCTAAGGGACACGTAAGTATTGTAACCTATTGTGCCAGTCTAGAAATCAGGATAGGAACTGAAGAAATAAAGGCAACCAGGGTAGATCGATGCTTTGAAGTTTTTCTTGGTTCAAAAGAGTCACTTTATAGTCCAGTATCTTGCAGAGATTTTAGTGAAACAGCTCTTCTAGTTTTTATACAGACATTGTGTAAAATGATTGTGCTTCACAGACACTGCACTTTTTACCAATTGAAGTTTCATGGCAACCCTGCATTGAGCAAGTCTACCTATGCCATTTTTCCAGCAGCATTTGCTCACTTCATGTCTCTTTATCACATTTTGGTAATTCTCACAAAATTTCAGATTTTTTCATTATTTTATATTTGTTATGGTGATCTGTGGCCAGTGATCTTTGATGTTACTTTTGTAATTGTTTTGGGACACCACGAACTACACCCATGTAAGACAGCAAACTTATCAGTAAATGTTGTATGTGTTCTAATTGTTCCATGGGCCAGCTATAGCCCATCATTCTTCTTCACCTAGGGCTTCCTTATTCTCTGAGACACCACAATATTGAAATTAGGCCAGTTAATAACCCTACAATGAATTCTAAGTGTCCAAGTGAAAGGAAGAGTTGCACATCTCTTACTTTAAATAAAAAGCTGGAAATGGTTAAACTTATTGAGGCAGGCATGTCAAAAGCTGAGATAGGCCAAAAACTAGACCTCTTGTGACAAACAGTTAGCCAAGTTGTGAAGGCAAAGGAAAAGTTCTTGAAGGAAATTTAAAATGCTGCTCCAGTGAACACACCCATGATACGAAAGTGAAACAGCCTTATTGCTGATAGAGAGAAAGTTTCAGTGGCCTGCATAGAAGCTCAAACCAGCCAAAAAATTCCCTTTAGCCAAAGCCTAATCCTGAACAATGCCCTAACTCTCTTCAATCCTCTGAGTCTGAGAGAGGCGAGGAGGCTGCAGAAGAAAAGTAGGAAGCTAGCAGAGGTGTTGGTTCATGAGGTTTAAGGAAAGCAGCTGTCTCCGTGACTTAAAAGTGCGAGGGGAAGGGAAGCAGCAAGTGCTGATGGAGAGGCTGCAGCAAGTTATCCAGAAGATGTAGCTAAGAAACAAATGAAGATGACTACACCAAACAGACTTTCAGTAGATGAAACAACCTTCCTGTGGAAGAAGATACCATCTAGGACTTTCATCACTAGAAAGGAAAAATCGGTGTGTGGCTTCAAAGTTCAGAGCCCAGACTGACTGTCTTGTTAGAGGCTAATGCATCTGACGACTCTAAGCGGAAGGCGGTGCTCATTTACCGTTCAAAAAATCCCAGGGCTCTTAAGAATTACTTTAAATCTACTCTGTCTGTACTCTTTAAATGGAACAACAAAGACTGGATGACAGCACATCTGTTTATAACATGGTTTGCTGAATATTTTAAGCCCACTCTTGAGACCTACTGCTCAGAAAAAATATTCCTTTCAAAATAGTACTGATCATTGACAATGCACCTGGTTGCCCAAGAGCTCTGATGGAGATGGACAATGATTTTAATGTTGTTCCAGGCCTGCTAACACAACATCCATTCTGCAGCCCATGGATCAAGGAGTAATTTCAACTTTCAAGTTTTATTACTTAAGAAATACATTTCATAAGGCTATAGCTGTCATAGATGTGTATCCTTTAATGGATTTGGGCCCAGTATATCGAAAACCTTCTGGAAAGGAATCACTAGTCTAGATGCCACTAGGAACATTTATGATTCATGGGAAGTCAAAATATCAACATTTAGAAGAAGTTGATTCCAATCCTCCTTTATGACTTTAAGGGGCTCAAGACTTCAGTGGAAGAACGACCTGCAAATGTGGTAGAAATAGTAAGAGAACTCTTCCCCCAGGGCTGTGGCATGAATATGCCATGAAAGGGCTAGCATACTATAAAATAAAATTATTTCACTCCCTGATATTGACCCAAACATGAGACAACAACTGAGCTCGCCTCAATCCTCCCTTCACCTAGGATGGGTTCCTTTCCAGGATTCTTCTAATCCTTCACAGTGTTTCTTGACCTGCCCCACACACCTTAATGACATGTCTGAGTCCTCAGAGCGAATGTAGCCTAAGCTTAAAGCTGGGACCTTCTCTACAGAAATACCATTTGTCCCTCACAATTGGCCAGGCCTAAATTAATCCTCACAGCCATCCTGTAAAGTAGGAGAAACGTATTATTGTACTTATTTTGCAGGTGAAAATTAAGATTCTATGACTTGTCCAACATCTTTATCCCTACTAAATCACAAAGCAACCATTCCTATTTTATTTATTTATTTCATTAATGCATTCATTCCACATTTTTCCATGGAGATCCAGGTAGGGGCTTCTGAAAATAATAAGAATGAAATGTCAAGACTAGATGATAAAATAATACAGATATTCAGCTGTTAAATCTCTACATAACTGGCATAGCTGAGCTTTAAATTTAGCTCTAAGTTTTTGGCAAATATATTAGTGCTCTCTCCTCAATTACTGCTAAAAGTCAGGTGGCCTTGTTAAGTGTCCACATGGTTGTATACACACTATTCACACACACACACACACACACACACACACACACTGCCATTTAATCAGAAGAGTACAAAGTTCAGAAGAAGAATCTAAAGTGTTCTTGGGTTTTTAGGATATGCTAATTGGTTTAAGTGAAATGTCATCTATTATTCTAAGATGTTCCTGGAATGGCTATACATTGAAGTGACTAGAACATAGGCAAAATTTTTTGGCATTTAAGTTGTGATTAGAGAGGATGCCAAATAACCATCTCCCCTGACCCTCAGGCACTGATGATCACTAACATTTCTAATTAATCACAAATCCCTCCTGGATGCTAATAAGGCCATACCAAAATGGCCCCTTTCCTTCTCATGAGGTACCAAATGAGCCATGCCTCTAATGCTGTATTTGGGTATCCCATTAGGAAATCTATACATGGATATCCAGTCACTGTATTACCGTAGAGCTGCCAGGGCATACTTGTTCTTCTAAAACTGAATATATGTATGCAGAAAACCAGTCTCTTGAAGTGCATTTAATGAACACCTGCTGGCCTCAGAGTTCTGAGCATGGCACTGGTCCAGAATATTAAGGAAACAAGCTATTCTCTGTCTTTGAGGAGTATAGAATCTGGTCAGGGACTCAAAACATATGCACATTTATGTGACTAGAAACAAAAAGGTAATAACCTATAAACATAGAAATATAGTATAAAATTAGTGATATTAAACAGTACACAGATATCAAGGTAGTAAGTAAGGCTGATGACTACTGATGAGATGAAGACAAAATAATGACCTCCATCCCTACCAGCTAATACAAAAGTCATGTAAAATGGCTCTCAGAAGCAGATAGTATGTTAAAAAGAATAATAATTACTCTATATCTAATGCCCCAGGGATGTGGGCAGGTGAGCCAATTTATGGTATGGACAGAGCAAGTCCATCCCTGAGAATACAGATGTCTTGTTTCAGGCCAGTGATTCGTAAATTTTAATGAGCTCTGACTTAACTTGAGTGCTTTAAAAAGAAAACAGATTCAGGATCAGTTTTGGATGTTCTGATTCTGTGGCTATGGGGTAGAGCCTGGGAAATGGCATTTTCACCAATCTTCTAAGGGCAGAGAAAGTTCAGGGACCCCAGTGTGAGGCCCACTGAGAAGGATGCTCACACAAGCCCAGCCCAGCCCATTTGTGTTGTAATGTAGAAGCCAATAAGAGGACTCACAATGTTCCTGACCACAGGTAATAGGCACTACGTAGGCAGGGAAAGGAATTTTAGAATGATCCCTCCAAAGGTCAAAATGCCACTCACCCCAAGAAATAGATATCATTTTAACTGGTGAAATTTCATGTTAGAAATTATAAATGCATGTACAGGCCTACACAGAAAACTATTATTCTGTGATTCATTTACTAATCAGTAGATTTTACTGGATGATTATATGTTGGGTTTTGTAAAAAAAAAGTCATTTAATTAAATTCTTTGAACTTCAGAAGGAATACAATATAAATTCAAAGGGTTATAATAGAATGATATTGTTTGCATTAAATTTGCTACCTAATAATTTTCATCGAAGGTATTTTGGGTTTCCAGAAAAGAAATCTTTATTCTTCATTATTTAACAGGCCTCAATTCGTTGTATTTGTTCTCTTAGATTAAATACTATAATAATATTCTGTGAGACCTCAAGCCATGCTGTTACTAATTGTGTATATATATATATATATATATATATATATATATATATATAAAACCTTTGCAAATATGAGATCTTCTTAACCCCAGGAATTTTGCAAATGAATCATTATTAGTAGCCCTGTTCAAAAGAAACTCAGAAAACATGAGGAATTTGCTCAAATTCTCAGAGCAAATGAATATGAGTGGGAATTGACTATACAGTCATTCATTCAGAGAGCAATAGACATTCATCATGCATTTTAAGGCATGGTATTCTGTATTGTTTGGTAACAAGTTGGGTATGTGGTTCATAACCCAAACCCTTCACACTAATCTGATGACTCTTTTTAGGTTGTATCTTTTCCTCTAGAATCAATACTCATTATTGTTCCATAATTTCAAATACAGTCTTGTTATAAAATAGCCTTAAAATAACTTTGCAACCATTATTTGGGAAAGTAGAAGAAAATATCATCATCACAGAATTCTAAATATAAGCAAAAATGCAAAGCCAGGAAGGCCCAAGGTAATACTCAAAGAATGGTATGGAACGTGACATTAGTCTGGAAATCAGGTTTCTGTTGAAAGCAGGAACAGGAAATGGAGCTGGAAAACAGACTGCACCAGAGTGTGGAGGATTTAAAAGGCAAGCTGATCCGCTTGCTCTTGCACTGGTAGTGGAGACTAGGTGGAAACACCTGGAAGCTAAACAACGCACTTCAAAATGGGTCAGAGATGAAGTCTCAAAAATACATGAACTGAACTTCTGCATAAGGGGCAGACTGTGAGCCGGTGAGTAATCCCCAATCAGAAGAGAGCTTCAGCACCAAGCAGAGGTCTGCGAAGGTTCTGGGGAAAAGCAGCAGCCTGGGTGCATTGGGAGTGCACCACGTGGGGACACAGGAAAAGGAGACAGACTAGTCGGCATCCAAGAGGTAGAAAATGCAGAGAATGTCAGTCAATGTACTTGGGGAGTGGACTACATGGATAAGACTCTAGGGAGGAATATAAGTGTTGGTCATTGCAGGTTGGGGGTGGGAGATAAAATACTGAGAGAACTTAGGCATAGGAGTTGGAGACACAATTCTAAAATGTAACCTCAGAGAAGGGAAATAGCATATATGTGCATGAGGCAGCACGTTCAAGTGAAGATTTTTTTTTAATTAAAAATTCTTTGAAGAAACACACAATCAGAAGAGACTGGAAAGGTTATTGGAAGGAAAAGCATCTGGAAAGAAAGAAATTGAAGGTGGTTCACTAGAGAAGGTGCAATTACAAATATGAAAATACAGCATTCGTGAGAAGGAGTAAGTCGACTTTACAAGCAAGGAAACATCTTCGAAAAAGGAGAAAGAAGAGAAAATAGGAACAGATCAGATCTTTTACAGCAGCAGGGATGGAAAATGAAAATCTTATTGGGCCATTTTTCTCACTGCTTGGGAACTGGGGCTCAAGCAAAGGTGCGCTCAGGCCATTAATCTTCCAAGTGGGATCCCAGGAGCCCTGGGAGCACCAGGTAAGGAGCGCCATAGGAAACCGATTTCTGGGTCCTTGGATCCTCGCCACCCTATGTGCTGGTGTATCTTACTGTTCTCTCTTCACTCTCCCTTACAGCCTTCCCTTCCTTCACTTCCTCAAAAGTAGACAAATCTCTCACCCATCCCATACATTGCCCAAGTGTACAAATCTGAGGTTCACAAAACAAAGAAAAAACTCAACAGTTCCTTTCATTAAATAACCAGATAACCCATTCTTACTGTCTAATAAAGATATGCCTTTCCAATAAGCATTTGTTTTAATAAATATATCTAAAACTGCCCTATATTTATAAGGTATGGAGCAACTCTATTTTTATAATCATTTTCATCATAACCCAGTACAGAAAACAATGTTTTAACACACAACAGTCTCGTAGTCATAGTAAATAAAAATGAATGAATAGATACATGTGCATTTTATTGTATAGAAGTCTAATAGAGTGATAAATAGCATTAAACATACAAGTACATTCAGATAAAATTTGGGGGAAGCAGAATGGAATATAAACTCAAAAAATAAAAGGAATAATGTAAAATCTCTGTCTATTAAAAAAAGGCTTTGTGTGTTTTAAATGGATAATGCCAGCTGTCAAATTACCATAACATTTCTATTATACTAGATTCATTTAAAGGAGCAAGGCAACACTTTTATTTTAAAAGGTTAATATTAACTATACCAGAAAGTACATATTTTTAACTGTTTAAACTTTTGCCAACAGCTTTTGTGTGTCCATTTTGAAATGTATGAAGATGTATATAGATTTTCAAAATTATTTTAGGATGTACTCTGGTTTAGAAGATCATTGTAGTCTTCCAGAGATACAAAAGATATTAATGATGGGACCTATGAGCTGAAATGTGTGCCCAGTTGAAGTTAACATGAATGTGTAGTAAATCAGGTTGGCAAAATTCCAGAATTATCTTTGGCAGACACTGTCTCAGAAGCAGAAATGAAGAATGAA
Source organism: Smutsia gigantea (assembly GCA_032199065.1). Taxonomy (NCBI): domain Eukaryota; kingdom Metazoa; phylum Chordata; class Mammalia; order Pholidota; family Manidae; genus Smutsia; species Smutsia gigantea. The sequence continues at coordinate 8,953 of JAVSCE010018227.1, read as the reverse complement.
TATAGCAATGGTAGAAAATTGGGCATGGCAGGATGCTTAAGAAGGCCTTGAGTATTAACAGAGCTATGTTAAAATAGCTGACTGTGGTATCTAAGTTGGACAGAGAAGTAGATGAGACCAGAAGCAGGTTACTGACTAAGTTGATTGGGTCCCAAAAGCTAAAGGCTCCATTAGGGTTGCAGAAAGGTAAAGGGAGTCAGAGGGACACACCAATTCCACACCTTTGAAAACAGAACAGCATAATGTAAACTCCGTGGTTACTATGAGCAGATAGCGATTTTCATGGCAAGGAGGTCAAGGAGTCATGAGGCTAAAGACAGTAACAAAAGGCCAACACAGATATTGAAATCTATTGAAATGGCTAGAGGTGCTGTCAGGGAGCCAGGTAAAGAGGAAGGGCAGAAGCAGATGCCTCACAGGTGGGCTGGAATGGGACACAGTGTTCATGGCAGCAAAGTTAGGGAAAGGACGCTGTCATCGGACTTTATGGACTTTCAGAACCAAAAGCTTTCATGTTCCAGAAGTGACATGGGAGATAAGACAAAAGATGCCCAATCTCACACTCTCTATCAGTTGTGCAGAAATGGGCCTATTTTTCACATCTTGCTTGAGAGCACTGATTTACATTAAGGGGAAGGGAAAAAGGAAAAACATATCTTAACCCCACTCATTCATCAAACTCAGTCCCTCCTGTTTTGCAAATTAGTCTATTGTGAATGACTAGACCAGATTCAGGATTCTGCCAGGCAGTGATCTAAGTGTCAGGCCTGATACTTAGTATTGTCCAGGTATCAGGGAAGAGGCATCTGTTTGGGCAGCTAGTTACAGAATCTCCTTCTACTTCATCTCTAAGCATTTGTTATTAGCTCATCTAAGCCAGGAGATGGGATGACTGTCCCTACTGAGAGCTTCTGAGATTAAGGCAAACAGCCATCCAGACACCAAAGAACTGACAACACAAACAGGTCTAGTCACCACATGGTCATGTGTACTCCACTGGGGTCAGCCTGGGACATGGTCTCTTCCCCTAGTTCCAGGCAGAAAGCAAAGTGCTAAACTGTTTTGTATATCCTGGCACCTTGTCACATGCTGCATCTTCCTCCTTTGTGGTTTTGAATCTGTGGTTAGTCCAACAGGCTGTGGCTCTGGATCATATGAGCCAAAGCCCCTTGGGAACCCAAATGATACCACCAGTCTCTCATGTGCCATCTTGCAACTAGAAATCAAATTTTCCAGACCCTATCTGGGAATGCAAAGCCAAGAATATCTTAGAGTAAAGCCAAGCCTCTCACCAAAGAACAGTGTATATAGAAAGCTTCTGCTTCCTGAATGGCAGAAAGCAGGAAATTGGCCCCAGAATGCCAAGGAAACAGCAGCTTTTCCGTCTCTGAATCTGTATTGCTACTTTTGAAAAGGAAGCCACCAATGGCCACGTGAGGAGGCTTCCAGGAGAGACCACGATGTGGTCGCAGTGCCTACGGGGGGAACAGGGCTGCCATCCAGTCGCATGAGCACCGGGGAAGAAGGCAAGGAGAAGACAGGCCCCCAGTGAGCCAGCCAAAGCCTCTCTCTGCGTTGAATGTGCTACAACCAGCTGGATGTCCAACAGGGGCCAGTCCTCATGGGTGTCCTGAGGGCACTCAGCTCCAACGAGAACAGAGCTAAATGCATCTTCTCTCAAAACTCTGTCTTCAATACCAAAGGCATAACCTATGAAAGGAAAACCTGATAAGCTGGACTTGATTAAAATTAAAAACTTCTGCTCTGTGAAAAATAATGTCAAGAGAAAGATAAACAAACCACAGAGTGGGAGAAAATATTTGCAAAAGACACATACGGTAATGGAAACATATCTAAAATACACAAAGAACTCTGAAAACTCAATGATAAGAAAACAAACAAAGGTGATTAAAAAACACACAAAAGATCATAACAGATACCTCTCTGAAGAAGAAATATGGGTAACAAATAAACATATAAAAAGATGCTCCAAATCATATCTCAGGGAAATGCAAATTAAAACAATGATGAAATAGTACTATACATCTATTAGAATGGCCAAAATCTAGAACACTAATAGCACCAAAGGCTGGTGAGGATGTGGAGTAACAGGAACCCTTATTCACTGCTGGTGGGAGTGCAAAATGGTACAGCCACTTTGGTTGACAGTTTGGTAGTTTCTCACACAACTAAACACTCTTACCATACAATCCAGCACTCACACCCATTCATATTTATCCAGATGAGTTGAAAACATGTTCACACAAAAACCTGCACCCACAAATGTTTACAGTAGCTTTATTCAAAATTGCCAAAAGTTGGACACAACCAAAATGTCCTTTAGAAGGTGAATGGATAAACTGGTACATTCAGACAATGGAATATTTTTCAGTGCTAAAAAGAAATGTACTATCAAGCCATGAAAAGACACAGGAACTTTCAATGCACATCACTAAAAGAAAGAAGACAGTCTGAAAAGGCTGCATACTGAAAGAGTTCAACTGTACAGCATTCTGGAAAAGGCAAAACCGTGGAGACAGTGAAAAGATCAGTGGTTGGCAGGGTTGGGAGGAGGGAGACGTGAGTAGATGGAGCACAGAGGCTTGTAAGGCAGTGATCCCATTGTGTATGCTATGACAGTGGTGGGTCCGCATTGTTAAACATCTGCCCAAATCCGCAGAATGTACAACACCAAGAGTGAATCCTAATGTAAACAGCGAGCTTTGGGTGATGGTTTTCAGTGCAGGTTCGTCAATTGTATTAAATGTACCATTACATTATAATGGTGGGGGAGATCGTGTGTCTATAGGGATGGGGGAACATGGGAAAATCTCTCAATTTCACTGTGAACCTAGAACTATTCAAAAAAGTAATTTATTAATTTTTTTTTAGCTGTCCTCCTCAATTTCACCTATGTAGGTGAATGCACCATTGTCGAGTCAGTTTCCCAAGCCAAAAATACTGGCAATGTACTTGATTTCTTTCTAACACAAGTGAATACCCAAGAGCACTTGTTCATTTTCAATGTCTCTGGAATCTGTCACCTTCTCTCTATCCTTCCTTTATTCCAGCTATTCCATCTCTTCCTTGGATCACTAAACCATCTTCTTAAATGTTCTTGTTCCACTTTAACCTGCCTTCCATGGCAAGTCTTTCCCAATCATGAACACAATCATGTCACAGCCTTTCTTAAAACCTTTCAGTGGCTCCATTTTACTATCAAGATAGAGCCCAGTAGCATGGTTTTCTACACTGCACCTCATTGTGTCTGTGCAGTGAGCCTCAGAACTCAATGTTCAACCAGCCTAAGAACTTTTCTCCTACGACCTGGCCACACTGTACCTCTTGCAGGTCCTTCACACACTTGTTTCCAGCCTTCCTGACAAGCAGTTCCCTTTTGCCAGTACACTCCCCAGGACTCCACTTTTCCCCTATGTATCCCTTTTGGCCTTTGGGTACCCACTTGGTCATGTTTCAGGAAGCTTCCCCAGACCATCCCCAGCTGTGATTAAGACCTAGAGGCGCTATTTCATGCCCTTGCAGCACTACTTCTACCCACAAGAAGCAACGAGCACTTCGTTATCATCATTAACATGCCCCTCTGTTCCTCTCCCACCAGCTGGCAAGCTCTGTGTGGGCGGGAATCGGCATCAGTTTCTGGCTGTCGTTAGCACCTAGCACACTATCTTGCATAAAGCAGAAAGTCAGTACTTGTTAAATAAATGAATGGATCAACAAATGAAGGGAAATGCTGAATGAAGGCAAGGAACAAAGAGACCTTCCCTGCTGTGATGAGAGGGGTGGGGAGGTGAAGAGAAGAACTGATAAAGAACTGGATAATGAGGAAAGTTAGCTGTGGCAAGGGCCGGATGGGGTACACGTAGAACAGGATTGCTGCAAATACTTCTCTAGTTCATTAAACGCAAATAATAATGTGCACACAAGGATTCTCATACGAAATAGGTAGTTGATTTAGCATTCAGAAAATGGATTCAGGAGGATTAGCAGACAGAGCTTAAAGGGTATTCAAGAGGAGAGGAAGTGAAAGTCTCTGGAACCCATTGAGCCAAAGAGCAGCCCCGAGAAAACCCCCAAAGGCTCTCCTCTACTCTGCACAGCACGGTTATAGCCTCAGGTGTGCAGGGCACCGCGATGCTTAGCATCAACAAGAGGACCTGAACAAAGCTGAGAAGCTTTCATAGGATGATCGCCTTTGTGAGGTAAACAAGCCAGCCAGGAAATTTATAATAAGTTAAACTTGTGAAAAACATCTCCCACTGGTGACAGACTGGCTGCTGCGTTCCCTCTGCTTTCTCTCCTGTTGGTGGGTCAGCCTAGGCCCTGGACTACCAGGAAGGGACTGGCCTCTGCCAAAGCTGAGCACTGAGCAGGAGGCACAGGGGTGCCGAAGACAAACAAACCGCTGCCCTGGTCTGGAATGGAGGCCATTGCAACCCAGAGAAGTCAAGCTGAGAAAACATCAGAGTTTGTGAGAAGCTGCAGAGAGGAAAGAAGGAATGGCCTATTTTCTAATTATACACAAAGCCATCTGGCTGGGGAGATCTGTGCCAAGCTGGCTTGAATAGAGAGAACCATTTGCAGGTGGCTGTCTGACAGTCCTGGCACACACTGTTTCCCAAACCAAGCAGCCTCAGCTTACACTAAGCACAACCCTGCCTGTCCAAGCTCCTTGGCCCTTTCCTTTGATTTTCCAGTCTTCTTCTACAGCAGTTCTGCCTCTGGGATGTGGAGCAGGAGTTACTAACCTGAGTTAAAGACTCAGGAATATGATCCCATCACATGGTTTGTAACATGTAATTAAATAAAAATTTTAAAGCCAGGTAATACAGTGATTACCACTACATACCTATTAGAATGGTCAAAATCCAGAGCAGTGAAACACCAAATGCTGGACAGAATGTAGAGCATAAGGAACTCACATTGCTGAACTCTCATTGCAAAATAGTACAGCCTCTTTGGAGGACTGTTCAATAGTTTATTACAAGGCTAAGCATAGTCTTATCAAATGATCCAGCAATCAGACTCCTAGCTATTTACCCAAATGGGTTGAAGATATATGTGCACACAAAAACCTGCACACAAGTATTTATAAGAGCTTTATTCATAACTGCCAAAACTCAGAAGCAACCAAGATGCCTCCTTCAGTAGGTGAATGAACAAATAGACTGGTATATCCAGACGATAGACTGTTACCCAGCAATGAAAGGAAATGAGCTACCAAACCATGAAAAGACATGGAGGAAACTTAAATGCATATTGCTAAATAAAAGAAGCCAATCTGAAAAGGCTACATACTGTATGATTCCAACTATATAACATCCGGAAAAGGCAAAACTATAGAGACAGTAAAATGATCAGTGGTTGCCGGGGGCATGGGGCAGAGATGAATAGGTGGAGTGTAGAGGATTTTTACAGCAATGAAACTATTCTTTATGATACTGTATTGGTATATGCATGTCATTATATATTTGTCACAACTCACATAATATACAACACCAAGAATGAACTTTGATGTAAACTATGGACTTCAGTGAAGAACAATGTATCAGTATTGTCTCATCAATTGTTACAAATATCCCAAGTACTACAGGATGTTGATAACAAGGAAAACTTGAGGTGGGGGGTGTTTATGGGAACTCCCTGTAGTTTCCACTCAGTTTTTCTATAAACCTAAAACTGCCCTAGAATATCAAATCTATTACTTTTTGTAAAAGATAACAGTAACAGTGCCACCCTCTCAAAAACTACTTAATGACTTCCACAAAAGAGGGGCAACGTTTATAATAAAAACCTGGAGATAGTTTTGCAAAACAAAACCTTGGAATGTTATGTTCAAAAATTAAACTAAGAGTGAACAAATGAAGTCTTGACTCTTCATATTGTCTTTCACCATCTACCTTCAAATCACTTTAAACCACTCTGTTAAAAACTTTCAAGTGTGCTTCCAGTTACCCCTCCCAAGTCCTTGTGCTGTTGTTATCATGCATGTATTTCTACAAGTGTTGTAAACCCCACAGTATACTGTAATCATTTTTGCCTAAACAGTAGGTTCTCCTAAAATAATTTAAAATGAAAAAAAGTGTTTTGTATTTACCCAAAACTTACCATTTCTGGAACGCTTTGTTACTTTGTGTAGATCCAAGTTTGCATCTATTACTTCCCTACAACCGAAACCTCCTTTAACATTTCTTATAGTGTCATTGTAATGGTGACAGATTCTCTCAGCTTCTATTTTTTTTTAATGCCTTTGTTTTGCCTTCATTTTGGAGGACATTTTCTCTAGATATAGAACTCTGACATGCCAGGTGCTTTTTTTGTCTTTCAGCACCTTAAAGATTCTGTCCCATTGTCTTCTGACTTGTGGTGTTTCTAATGTCAACAATCATTCTTATCTGTTCCTGTGCATAAAATATCTCTTGTCGCTGACTGCTTTCAGATTGTTTTTCTTTATCACAGCTTTTTAGCTATCTGACTATGAAATGTTCTGGGGAATCTGTATGGTGTGTATGTGTCTGTGTGAGTGTGCATGCATTTTTCCTGCCTGTGGTTTATTGAGATTCTTGGCTTAAAATTTAATCAAATTTGGAAAATTTCCAGCCATTTTACTTTATGTTTAATTATTATTTATTTTTATTAAGGTATCATTGATATACAATCTTATGAAGGTTTCACATGAACATTGTGGTTACTACATTCACCCATAATATCAAGTCCTGCCAGCAACCCACTACAGTCACTGTCCATCAACATAGTAAGATGCCACAGAGTCTACTTGTCTTCTCTGTGCTACACTGTCTTCCCTGTGACCCACACACACACACCATGTGTGCCAATAATAATACCCCTCAATCCCCTTCTCCATCCCTCTCCACCCACCCTCCCGAAGCCCTCCCCTTTGGTAACTGCTAGTCCCTTCTTGGAGTCTGTGAGTCAGCTGCTATTTTGTTCCTTCAGTTTTGCTTCGTTGTTATACTCCACAATGAGTGAAATCATTTGGTACTTGTCTTTCTCCACCTGGCTTATTTCACTGAGCATAATACCCTCTAGCTCCATCCATGTTGTTGCAAATGGTAGGATTTGTTTCTTTCTATAGCTGAATAGTATTCCATTGTGTATATGTACCACATCTTCTTTATCCATTCATCTACTGATGGACACTTAGGTTGTTTCCATATCTTGGCTATTGTAAAAAGTGCTACAGTAAATATAGGGGTGCATATGTCTTTTTGAATCTGTGATCCTGTTTTCTTAGGGTAAATTCCTAGGAGTGGAATTCCTAGGTCAAATGGTATTTCTATTTTTAGTTTTTTGAGGAATCTCCTTACTGCTCTCCACAATGGTTGAACTAATTTACATTCCCACCAGCAGTGTAAGAGGGTTCCCCTTTTTCCACATCCTCGCCAACATTTGTTGTTGCTTGTCTTTTGGATGTTGGCCATCCTAACTGATGTGAGGTGATATCTCATTGTGGTTTTAATTTGCATTTCTCTGATAATTGGTGATATGGAGCATCTTTTCATGTGCCTGTTGGCCATCTGAATTTCTTCTTTGGAGAAGTGTCTGTTCAGATCCTCTGCCCATTTTTTAATCGGGTTATTTGCTTTTTGGTTGTTGAGACATGTGAGCTCTTTATATATTTTGGATCTCAATCCCTTATCGGGTATGTCATTTATGAATATGTTCTCCCATACTGTATGATGCCTTTTTGTTCTACTGATAATGTCCTTTGCTGTTCAGAAGCTTTTTAGTTTGATGTAGTCCCATTTGTTGATTTTTGCTTTTGTTTCCCTTGCCCGAGGAGATGTGTTCAGGAAAAAGTTGCTCATGTTTATATTCAGGAGATTTTTACCTATGTTTTCTTCTAAGAGTTTTATAGTTTTGTGACTTACATTCAGATCTTTCATCCATTTTGAGTTTACTTTTGCATATGGATTTAGACAATAATCCAGTTTCATTCTCTTGTATGTAGCTGTCCAGTTTTTCCAACACCAGTTGTTGAAGAGGCTGTCATTTCCCCACTGTATATCCATGGCTTCTTTCATATATTAATTGACCATATATGCTTGGGTTTATATCTGGTCATCCATTTTACTTTAAAATAGCTTTTCTGCCCCCCAACCCTTCTGACACTTCAATTACGCTTATAATAGGTAGTGTTCTATTGTTCCATAGGTCACGGGGTCTCTTTTTTTTTTCAGGCTTTGTTTCTCTCTGTGCTTCAGATTGGGTAGTTTCTGTTATGTATTCAAGTTCACTAATTTATTCTGAGGCCTGATATTGTTAATCCTATCCTCTGTATTTTCTATTTCTGACTTGTATTTTTCATCTCTAAAGCTTAACTTGGGTCTTTTTTCTGTCTCCTATTCTTCCTTCATCATGTTCATGCTTTCTTCTACCTCCTTTGGCAAGAGAAGATTTAAAGTCCTTCTCTATTGATCCCATCATCTTTGTCATTTCAGGTTCTGTTTCTATTGACTGGTTTTTCTCCCAGTTTTAGGCCACATGCCTCTGCATATTTATATGTCCAGTAATTTCTTTATTGGATGATGGATATTGTGAATTTGAATTTTGTTGTCTTTTGAAGAATGTTGAGTTGTGACCTAGCAAGCTAATTTGCTTATGGATGCGCTTCATCATTCAGGGTTTATTTTAAAGAATTGCCAAGCCAAGTCTGGAGTACCCATTTCTCTGGCCCTAATTTTTCAGGCATGACTTTCTGGGGTCTTTTCTCAATGCTCCAGGTATTAAATGAGGTCTTTCATTTCTAACTGGTCAGAACTTACATCTGTCAACTCCAGATAAGCCCTGAGAATGATTCAGTTTACAGCTCCCTAGTAGCTGATTTTTGCTTGGCTTATGCATATGTGGCTTGGTATTCAGCAAAAACTCAAATGCAGATTTCTGGTGCTCTTTCTCTGCATCATATCCTTCT
>JAVSCE010018226.1:0-85996 GCA_032199065.1 Smutsia gigantea | reverse complement strand
CTCATTTTAGTGCCTCTACATGTAACATCTAATCAGACATAGCTTAGTCCGTCCTGTAAATTAATGTAGGCCTGCAAGCCTGTGTGATTTCTAATGGAGACTAAGGCCACCCTCTCAAGTCTCCCCATAACCAGTTGCTGATGTTCACCGGCCATTCAACAAAACAAAGTTTTGGTATGTGAGGTTAAATGAAAATATTTAGGGACAGGATATTTTTAGCAAATGTCTTTTAGGTTGATTCCCTTCAATTCCCTATAGAGCCAAACATGGGGGTAGCTTTAGATAGGGGGATCTGACGCTCTGGGAATAGGTGGTTTGTGCCTAATTAGAATTTTATTTCTTCATTGTTTTCAATGCCATTCTCATAACTTAGCCAGATCTGTTCATTATTGGCCATTCACAACAAGAGAACCAACAGAACCTGCGATCACAATGGATTTAAATGAAACTTCTGATCTTCATGGCAAGCTCTTTGCCAACAACTTCCCTTTCTGGCCCTGGATTGTAAACATTACTGTGTGTCAAACTTGAGGAGCTGAACCTCTAGGGACTCTCATGTCCTGAGTTTATTAATGACAATGAAGGACCCCAAATCAGTGATTTATGCAGTTTAGCCACGGTGTCCCCATCCTCTGCGGGAGTTAGTAGACTGGAATAATTACAGACTAAATAGTGATGATAAGGATGAAATGCACTGTAGTTGGAGTTAGTGGGCTGAGAAAACAAATGTTTGCCGTCTCAGGAGGATCTGTTTGCCATTATAAAGGAGACATGTGGAAGCAAAGACACCTTGCCCCGACCTGTATGAGCTCAGTGGCTGGGAAAGAACGCATAAAGTTATCCTACAACACATGAGGTGATAAACACAAAGGGCCCTTCAGCATCCCACTCCCTGCTCAGCCCGCCACACAGCAGCAGGGAGACCCACAGCCGGCACTGTTTTGAGGTACGGATCTTGAATGGCCCCTGCTTTGCTCTCCCAGCCAATGCTGGTGATGGTAAGCCAGGAGGAGCCCGTGCAACTTTGTGTTGGAGCGTGAACTTGCTCCTGACTCAAACACCAGAGAAAATAGCACTCTCACAAAGAACTGAGGAACTTTCTGTTCTGAGGCGAGCCTGTCACAGCGAGCAGTTCTTGGTAACTGCAAGGCTTCCCTTCTCTTTGGATCCCATAGCAGCTCATCCTAAACCAGCAGTAGCTCCATATTAATGGGCTGAATCCCTCTGTGGCCCGGGGTCAAGCGTCCTGCCCAAGGCCATGAAGTAGAGCCAGGTAGACTGCAAGCCCAGAAAGCATGGATGCCTGAGACCATGCCTCTTCCCAACCGTCTCCTTGAATCTCGCTACCTGGATAGATACTCAGACACAGCCCTGTAGCGCAAAGGGAAAGAAGAAATCCAGCATTTCTTTTTGAGATGAAAGCATATGGTCCCAGCAGGAGGGCGGGATGGGTTAGTGGGAAGAAGGATGCCTGGGAAGATTCAAAGATATGTTGGTTATACCTTGAAGGACAAGTAGTGTAAGAGAGAAGAAAATGCCTTCTCACTTCTTGGGCAATATGGAAATAGCCCTTCACCCCGGGAAGGGAGAACGCTGCCTGAGTGAGGATCAACACTAATCGACTCAGCCCTTCTTCAAGGGTCATTGCTTACCCAGGCGTCACCCTTTCAGGTGAGTTTTTATTTATAATAAGATTTGATGGCCAATTGAATTGACCCCTGGGGCCACAAGATAGAGAAGTAATACAGCTCTATAGAGAGTTATTTAGGGAAATCTAAATAAAACCTAGAGAATTAACACACTGATCCCTTCTAATATGGCCCCTGGAAGGAATAAGTTGGCAACGATCAAAACAAGATCTGTGTAGGACTCACCTAGCTTCCCATACCCTCCATTCTCCCCATTCAGATGCTTCCTAAGGTTATCATGAGTGAAGCAGTATCAGATCTTGCTTCTTTGGGGAGACTTTCTGAGGAGGTCTGGAAGAGGTTGATTGCTGCTGGAGGGCTCTCTGGCTGCCGGGCCCTGCCCAGCTGCCCTGCAGTCTCAGAGAGCGTTATCTTCCAGCACACCAGGAACCCTTTATGGGCCCTGGGTGTGTTTGTGACACACCTGGGAGGAAACACTGCTCTTCTCTACCAGGTCACTTGTTGGGAGGTCCTCTGAAAGGAGAGTGACCCTGCTTTACTCACACCTGTGAATGTCTGGCTACAATCTTGTCCCTGATGCTCCAACCTGTAGGGCCGCTTCCAAAGCTCCCAAGAAATTGACGGCTGGAGTCTTCTACTTTTGGGAAATTCAGATACATAAGGGTCTCTTGGGGACTTGCTTGAGTGAATGCATGTGGTCATTATTGGGATGTTCCTGGGTATCACAGGCCATTACTGGGAATCACTGGAGAATCTGTGTGATTATCAGGTGAGTGGGTCCGGCTCACCCACACCTCAAGGCCATCTCTGGCTCCAAGCCAGGGGTGCACTGATCTGCTCCTGAAGATGGACGGCACAGTAACTGCCCAGAAGCAGACCTAGGTCCTGCCTTCTGTTTGTCCACATGTTTGATGTTTGCCTGGATCTCTGGTACTTGCTCTCTGACTTTCAGTTGGAGTCCCTAAGGGAGCAGACCCTGAGACAGAGATTTGTGTGTATATGGTTTACTGGAGAGTACTCTCAGAAAAAAAATGTTCTGCAAGGGACCAAGGGAAGCAAGACTGGGTGTGGGGGGAAGTGGAATTGTGTTGCAGTTATAACAAAGGCTTGGCCAACTTCACAGCGAGCTCTAGAGTTAGCATGGCCTTTCAGAGTTGTTTCCATTTTCTTGGGTTTTATTAGCATCATGCTTTGATTGACTGATGCATTTACTGGTCCCAGTGACTCTTAGGAATTAACAAAATATTCCCAAACAATTACATACATACATATACTCCTGCACACAGAGACACAATCATACTAATTTGTTACCTTGCAGAACAAGGAAGTTGGGCTCAACAGTTTAAGAACCACTTTGAAGGATCTCTATAGTCACATAGTGACAAGAGTCATTTTGATTGTAAAGCCCCATTGTGGAAATATCTCTGTCATAGATCCCCCAGGGGATACTCAAAATAAGTGTTCTGTTCATAAACAGAGCTTCAAGTGTAGGAACTGAGTGTGGAAGGCTTCAGAGAGGGAGCTAGGAATGGCGGGTCCCAACTGCAGATCTGAGTTGGCTCAGACCTGAGAGTCCAGCTCATCCATCCTGGGGTGCTTCTTCCAAAGTCTTTGTCACCTTCCAGACTGGAAACCACATTGACAGCAATTCTCATTAGACTGGGCCACGCAAGGAGGGAAGATTCACAGTGATCACCTGTGGGTGTTCATACTGTGGTTTTTAGACTGGAGAAGCATTTGCTTCCTAACAAGCAGCAGTCACAGGCTTTTCTTGGCTCCAAGTGAAGGGGTGACTTCCCTCTTTGATTCAGTGTTCATAATTGAGCTGTCTGTTAGCAGAGGTGGTGAGAAAACAATGCTAATGAGGTCAGCAGTTCAGTGCCCACGTGGGTCAGTTAGTTTTCCTTTGTTCTCTGGCCAAAAGTCTATATCCTCTGTGTCCAGATACTGTAGTGACAACAGAGATTGGGAGAAAGGGAGGGAATGCGCATGACGCTCTAGTCCTATTCTTCCTATGGTGGAAAAACAACGTCAAGTTCACATCTTTTTGCAGCAAAGTCATCTTCAGGGTTGAAGGACTTAAGAAGCAGTAAGGAAAGTGAAAGGTATACAGTGTGTAAACTCCTGGGACTGGCTTCTTTCCTCAGCGTAATGCCTTTTGAGATTCATCCAAGTTGTGTGTGTATCACTGGCTTACTCCTTTCCATGGCCGAGCATTGTATTGATGGAAGACAATTTGTCAATTCATTTGTTGAAGAACATTGGATTGTTTCCAGTTTTTGAAGATCGTGAATAATGCTGCTTTAAGTATTTGCACAGGTTTTCATTTCTCTAGGGTAAATACCTAGGAGTGGGTTTGGTGGGTCACATGGCAATTCTACGTTTAACTTTATAAGAAACTGCCAAACTTACCCAGAGTGGCTGTACAGTCTTACACTCACACCAGCAATGTGTGAAAGCTCTACTTGCTCCACGATCTTGCTAGCTCTCAGGATTGTCATTATTTTTATTATTTTAGCCATTCCTATAGAGATGTACTGGTGTTTCTCTGTGCTTTGAATTTACATTTCCCTAATAGCTAGTGATGTTGAGCATTTTTTCATGTGCTTATCTGCCATTATATTTCTTCTTTGGTAAAGTGTCTGTCCCAATCTTTTGCTCAGTTACTCTGGGTAGTCTGCTATTTATTTATTTATTATTATTATTTTTTAATATGATTTATTTTATCATTAATCTACAATTACATGTGTAATATTACGGTTATTAAACTACCCCTTCATCAGGTCCCCCCCACCAACCCCATTACAGTCACTGTCCATCAGCGTAGTGAGATGCTATAGAATCACTACTTGTCTTCTCTGAGTTGTACTGCCCTCCCCGTGCCCCCCCAACATTATATCTGCTAATCTTTTGCTCAGTTACTCAGTTGGGTAGTCTGCTATTTATTTTTTTAATAAAAAATAAAAATTTTTGTTATTAAGAATATATTCTGGATACAAGTCCTTTATCAGATATGTGATTTGCAGGTATTTTTCTCCTAGTCTATAGCTTGTCTTTTCATCCTCTTAAATCATAAGATTTTTATAAGGACTAGTGCATTTATACACTAAGTTCTTTGAAAACTAAATAGACACACTACACATGTGTCAGTTGGGAATGCAATATGGAAAAAAGTTTGATTTGGGACTTAGACAAACCTGGATTTGAATCTTGGTTCAGTCATTCACTAACTGCTGTGCCATGGACTATCCTTTAATTTCTTTATCTGTGAGCTATAGATAATAATACTTATCATGTAGTGTTGCTGTGAGACACTATATGCCAAGGGCTTAGGCCAGTGTCAGGACATTGTAAATGTCCAGTAAATGTAAAGATTACATTTATATTACAATATTCTCTTTCATCTCCGGCCCTTTGCAGAAGCTAATTTTTTAGCTGCCTAAGATAATTCCCAGTCAGGGGTCTGTGCTTTACATCTCCACCTGGAACCAGGCACCCCTTCTTGGTGCTCCATGACACTTTTTAATCACCTTCCATTACTCTGTGTTTTAAATACTGTAAGCTGTGAGCAACTTGATGGCAGGGCTAATGTCTTTATCACCTAAAATAATTCCAGGTCGTGTTTGATGAATGAATGAATAAATAAATGAACAAATTCATCTCATGCTTTGTCTGGGAGTTCCAATTAGATATCCCTCTGAGTATTGCCAAATTCAGTCCCTTTAAGAGAGCCTTAAACACCTCAAATGCATGTCTATGACTTACACCAGAACCCTGCTTGCAACCAGCCGAACAGACCCTGAATCTTTGACAAGTTGGATGCTGAATGGAGAAACTTGAATGCTTTGCATCTATTTACTTTTACCACATGCCATAAAAATTAAAAATACATTGTACCACAAGTGCGGTATTTAGTGTCTCACTTTAATTACATTCAAGTGTGTTGCTAAATAGTCTTGAGAAAACCTTAATGACCAGCTGTTCTACCCTTTTCCCATATGTCAGAAATGGTTTCTGAAATCACATTCTGGGACAGTAAGGTTGTATAATTAGACAGTGTATAGTTAACACTTCTAGATTTTCCCCTTAAACTGTGGACCCTTTACACTAACATATTGTATGATTCTGCTGGTTTGGCGCAATGCAATTAAACTGACGTGCCAAACAGCAACCGAGATGCACAAACTCCATCAGGCTTATCATTGCACCATTATTTCCTCATATCTTTTTCATCATCAGGATGGCATGCTTTTGTGTGTGTGTACATGTGTGTGTGCTATGCAATATTCAGCATCTTTGGCTGACACATAAACTTAGTAAAGAGGGCTGTAAATTTTTAATATTCCCTTCATAATGCCATTTATCTCACTAGAATTAGATGTGAGAGTAGCTTTTGCATCATTTCAAACAAAGAGCTCTCACTCAAGCACACAGCAACCAGTTAAAGAAACAAAACAAAACTGAAATTCCCCAGCGCTGTAATAGAAGCCAATATTTTACATTGCTTCTTCGGGGAAAGTGTAGATTTTGTCTACCATCAAACTGGATTTGGGAGATAGAAGAACATGAATTTAGACAGTTGGTTATTGTAAAATAAGTCATTAGTTGCTTGCGCTTGTTTCTGCTTAATGAGTTGCTTTGAAACCACAGTAATATTTTATTTGGTTAAATTCAACTAATTTTTTGTTTTTTTTTCAGTGTAGACAAGAGACTGAAATAGGAATATAAAATAAGGAAGTGGGAAAATTGTACCAACTAATAATATCCTTTGGCTTTCCCTCTCATTCTCCCCCAAAGAAAATGTCCTTGACATTGTCCCAAACCACAAGTCAAATGTAACTGATTTCTAATTGAGAATTGCCCCTATACATATATTAAGACCAAGTTACAGCTGAAGCTTTTTCCAATCCTAACACATCAAATTTATTTTTGAAAAAGGCTATGAGAAGCTATGCTGTTCTAAGACTGATTTATGACATTTTTTTTCTCCTGCGCTTGAATTTACACTGACTTATTTAGATGTGAGCACTGACAGCTGTAATCATGTTTTAAATCTTGCTTTGTATCCTTAGTTATAATGTTGTTCAATTAATATTCAGAATAATGGAAGTGATGTGCCATTTTGAAAAAGACTTGAATACAGTCCAATGCTTTGGGAAACTGACTCTCAAGAGGATTAATCAGCATTTAAAACTTGCATTAATAAAAATCTTATCTTCTGCCATGTGTCATGCATAATACTTTTCATTTTTAACATTTTAGTTTAATAATATGACATCCTTTGTATACTGATATGCAAAGGGATTTTAAGATTGAACTCCTTCAGATCAATCCTGCCTTGACCCCTTGCACGTAACTGGACACTTGTGATTTAAAAATACAAGGATGCTCCTTCGTGTGATACACAAAGCTGTATTTCCATTGTTAGAGATAAGGATAGTAGCAGAAAAAGTTGTCATTTCAGTTTTGTCCCCTGATTTATACCCAAAGAGTTTTCAGTCTTCTTCAAAGCTCAGTTATCCAAACCCCATCCTAACCCAGTCCTCCAGGGAGAAAAGGCTAAAAATTACACTTAAATAATGAAAAATAATCAATAGTAATAGGATCTTTTGCTGTAAATGGTACACATAAACCAATATTGACAACTAGTCGTCTCTGTTTTGAAATAAGCATAAATAACACTGAATTATTTATATGTAAATAAGGATTTTGGTTCTAAATTAAAAATACAATGACATGATGGAGAACGAACTGGGAGACAGTGGACTCAGGGCTCTGTTTAGCTTATAGCTAAATGGGAATTAAATCAATTTTAGGAGCAGGGAAGAAGGATGACTGTGAAAGTAGAATAGAAAAAGGTTGCTGCTTTATCCTAGTGTAGTAATTGGTCACTCTATGATCAGAAATAAAGTCAAGTTAGCTCATGCTTCTGTCTGTTTTCTCTCTCCTTAGACTGGCAGCTTGTTCTCTGGCCCAGGGCCAGCTGCCTTTTCTCCAAGAGACCCAGTCAGACATTGCTGACCATCAGGAGACAGAAAGATCTCCTGAAGGTGGCCTGGAAGGATTTTATTCTTACCCTCACCTGATTTTAGAAAAACCTCTTAGCTTCCATCATAAAGCTGTAGACACTGCAGATCAAATTCTTGTTCTTCCAGGCCTTAGTAGGATTGGTAGCAGGCACAGCAAATGGTCAATAAATGCTTTTTGGAAGAATCTCTTTAAAAGCCGTAATAAAAGAAGTGCCTGCTCACCTGGCCCCTTTCCAGCAGAGGTCCCTGCTTTTCCTTGAGGAGCAGTCTCCTTTGGTGTCTTCGGGACAGTGGGAAATGGATGGAATGTAGGCTTGGGACACTGAACACGGACAGGACAGATAGTTAAGAGAAGAAAAGCATTTACTTAACATGCATCTGGACAGTGACTGTTTGCATCACACACAAACCTAAGGGCATGTTGCATTACTGAGGATGGTAAGAACATAGAGCTCAAAGTTCTTGTTCGAGCCTGTTGGAAGCATTGGTGGGGAATGTATTTTTTGTCCACAAACTGAGTTCATTTATGGAGGTGTTTGGAGTGGGGTGAATGAAGAGAGAGAGAGAGGTCAACAGCTTCTGTCTTTCTAAATAGGAAAGAGTTTCGTGCTGACGAGATCTCTTTCTCGCACTACGGGAAAGGCTCATGTTGGTTGGTTTTCTTTGCTAAGTGACTCTATGTGTGGCTCTTGGGTAGAGAGGTGACAGAGCTGGGCCCTGAGCCCAACTGGGTACCCTGTCCTCTCTGGAGGGTCTGGTCCCTGGATACACATCACCAGGATCTGGCATTTGGGGAATTTATGTAGCTCCCTGGAAGGAAAACTGTATCACCCCCATTAGGGGGCAAGTTATGGAAATTTAGACAGGTTCAAGGCCCACTCTGCTCTTAGCCCAGTGTAATGAACTGGGAAACAGTGGATGAAGGGTTTCTGTGTTTCAGATAAGTTTCAGGAGAATTTCTTGCTTTAAAATGTGAAATGTTCTCCCTAGTGTATTAAAAGAAATTCTAAAGCTTTAGCATTATGAATTGTACCTTTACTGTTTGACCCCAGACTACCTCTCAGGCTATATGCTCTCTTTTTCTTCCACTATCCCCAGATACTTTGCCCTCAGGTCAGAGTAGCTTAGACATCACTCCTTAAACATAAGGGCTTTTATGACTCTGTGCCCTTGCTCAAAGAAATGCCCTCCTTTGTCTCCTTTGTTCTTTGCCTGCATGTAGAGCTCCTATTCATCCTTCAGTGCCCAGCTGAAATGCCACCTCTTCACTGTGGCTCTTCCTGAAGTACCCTGGTGCTTTCTTTTCCTTCTACCTCTTCCACCCTATCCCCCCTACTCAAGAAGAATTAATTGTTCCTATAGCTGTGTTCTCCCCACTACAGCATTTACTACTTATGCTTTAGGTATTTTTTATTGTTTCTTCCATAAAATTGTGTATTATACAAGCATTGGAATACTAGTCCCAAAGTTGTTATTTCATAAATATTTGTTGAAGTGAATTTGCCCTTCAATGAGCCCTAAATATATTTTAAAATCTTAGAACTAAAAGAATATCAAAGAGTTCTTCGTCAAAAGTTGGTTTATTTTCCATAAGTCTATCAAATATAATAATACATAAATTAAAAGCTTAGACCTACTCTTGAAATTGAAGAGCTTTCTTCCTGGATGTCCATTTTTCTCTCTCTCTCCCCTATTTTTTTTTCACCAGACTGTAAGATGCAGTGCTATAACTAATAATCACAGAAATACCTATTTTTTTCTGATCTGAGAAAAACTTAGACCGTAAGTAGATTTCTTTCTCAGTTTAGACGTATATCTAATAAAACTCCTTACCTCCAATGAGAATGGCACTTACATGTGGATCTCTGAAAAGTATTTGATCAGATTCAATGTAAGCATACATAGATTGCTTTGAAGGAATGATAAAAATAACAGTTTTTGATGTAGATGGGAAAAACAGTATTGCTCCACTTCATATTTATAGTGGAGCCTGTCACATACCCTCCAAAGCCACAATATTTTCTACACAAGTAGATTGCCCATAAGTCTAATTGCCCATAAGAATCAGATAGAACAGGAGGTGGAAAACTACAGCCCACAGGCTAAATCCAGCATGCTGCCTGTTTTTGTAATAATAAAGTTCTATTGGAACACAGCCACACCCTCTTATTCTCACGGTGCCTGTGGCTGCTTTCATGCTACAGTGGCAGGGGTGAACAGTTGCAACAGAAACTCTAACAGCCACAGAACAACATATTTACTATGTGACTCTTTGCAGAAAATGTTTGCCGACCCTTTACCTAGAACTTTCATTTTTCGTTTGTTTTTTAAATAAGAGAGGTGCCTGAGCTCTATCTTAGGTCTGTTACTAAATGAAGGATTAAATCCTGGTCATATGTATTTTTCAAAAGCTCCACATGTGATTCTGATTACAGCCTCTTAGTTTTTATTTTTTAAGAAGTTGCCCATAAATTGTGCCAAGCAAATTCTCACAAGGAAGGTCCCTCTAAGACAAGCACCATATTTTACTGATCTTTGCATCCATGACACTTAACTCAGCTCCCAACATAATTAGATGCTATGAATGCTTATGCTAAGTGAATGAGTGAGTGGGCAAGGTGAGTCCTCGATTACAGAGGCAACTAGCTCCCACTAAAACCCACCATAAATTGCAAGGACCCTTTAAGGCCCTGGACATCTGCCCTCTTACTTTCTAGTGAGATTTCTTTCTTCCAGTTTAAACCTAACCTAGAAAAACACAAATGCTAGTGGTTCTCTGTGGATCTGAAATTAAAAAAAAATCTCTAAGAGCGTCAAATGATGCATGCTTTGGTCTGCATAAACATGGTCATCTTCTCATTGCTTAGGACATGAAGGAAAAAAAAATTCAACTCATCATGAGAAATGGTGCAGATGGTATATTTGGCATCACCAGCCTGCATAGATCAGAGATGCATTTATTTACATGACTGTGTTTGCATTGTGACCATTTATCTGGGCCCTTGCTCACATTTAACCTTTCGAAGGGTTGGGTGGGAGGGAGCCATTTTGCCCTTGGGATTGGATGGAACAAGCCCCATGTAGGGGGGATGTTTGCATTTCTTCCTACCTGCAAAACACTCCTTTCTTACAGCATCAGAAAACATTTGGTTATGTTATCTCGTGGGTCCAGGAGGAGTGCAGTGTGTGCCAAATTTAAGAGCCATTGCCAAATGCAATGGTTTGCCTTATGTAGACAGCATGCCAGCAGAACTGGAGCTAACTAGTTGTAGATTTGGGCTCCTGCTTTAGAGGAAAAAGATCCCTGCTAGCCCTTTGCCTTTGGTTATTATCTTTGTGTCTGTGTACAAACCAGGGCCTGAAGGCACAGCTGATTGGCCTCTGGGACTGACCTCTTCCAGGCTGGGACAGTGAGCCCCCAGAGCAGTACCAAAATGGTCTCACACCCCACGGGTGTCTTGGAGATGCTGAAAAACGGCATAGTGCCCTAGAAAGAGTCTCAGAAAACTTGGTCCTACTTGCTACCTCAGAAAACCTCAGGGTACTACTTGCTGGCACTGGTCGCTGGTGCTCTCGTTTGCAAAATAGGGACAAATTACTTATTCTCCCTGAGCTTTGGTTTCCTCATTTGTCAACAGGGATAATCAGAGCTGTTAGGACAACCACGCTCATGTATACAAAGCCTTGGGCACAGTAATGGGTACGAAGTAGGCTCTCAGTAAAAGTTTTTATTAGTGGTATTATTATCATCATTATTGAGATCCACATCTTGCTTAGTGCACATGGTGGCTGAGAAGGTGAAACAGCTGATGTTAAAGTGCTATGTGCATGTGCAGAACTCAGCAGATGTGAGAAATGATGGCTTCAGAGGGAAAGAAAAGGAAATGCTTATAGAGCCCATCTGTCCAAGCACCTTTCAGTAGGACTCTTTGGCCCAGAGTCCTCAATATTTTTGAAATAAGAAGCTAGTGTTCATTTTTCTGGAGAGGAGCATGGATGGCCCATGGTGAGCAGTGGTTTGGATGCGCTGTGCATCGGCGAGGGGGTAGCTGATGCACCAGTGGGAATGTCCCTGAGCAGAACCAGGGTGGGGCCCAGATGCTGCCCGGACTTCCCGCTTCCTGCTGCCTGTTGAGGTGGTCCCTGAGGAAAGACGAAGGAAGACAAAGGAGTTCTACCAGAGACAAGTGTGGGAGGCAAGCCTAGGAGCCATCTACCTTGAAGAGAACAAGGACAGAAGAACAGTTCCTGGCTTGTTTGCAAATGTGTCACTTCAATTTGCCTGTGATCCTAATGGTTTCATTCAATAGGCATTGATTGCTTTCCTACTGTTCCTAGTCCCATACCAGAGGGGCAAGGCTTTGAGGAGACTGAGTGAAGGTACCTTCCTTCTGGTTGTAATATGAAAAGCCGGGAGGTCTCAAGTGGGAAGGTATGGCTATACTAAAGTCCATTTTTTTTGATAAGCACATTGCAATGTTGCTTCATGAGGAAAGGTTATTGCACTGTGTCCTCTACCAGGTTTTCATGAGGCATCGCAAATGCAGCTGGAAGAAATCCCAGATGCTGAAAATGACAGCCACTAGTCGTGGCAATTGGTATCTCAGAAACTCTGGCATCACACGCCTCAGAGTTGGGATGCCCATGGTGCCCTGCAAGGCCTTGTTCATACCATTGTGAAACATTCACTTGGGTCCAGCAATTCAGTAAGAAGTCAGGTCAGTCAGCAATAAATGGCTTGTTCTTCCACACCTCACTTGCCTAGCAAAGTTCTAGGCGTATCATAGGCATTCGATAAAAACTTAAGACTAATATAATAATAATATACGATGTTTGTTAAACAATTAACTGGGTGCCAGGCCCTTTTATATGTGCTTTATATGTGTTGTTTAATGTTATCCTCACAAAGGCCTACTGAGAGAGTTAGTGTTTTTATCACCGTTTGTAGAGGTAAAGACAGGTGGCCTTTGGGAATCTAAGTAACTTGTTCAGGGTCACACAGAACGGGTGGAGCTGGGATTCCACCCAGGCCCACAGACTGAGCCCCTTGAACCATATGCTGGTACTACAGACTCAGTTTAAAGGTAATACACAGCTTTAAAAAGAAAGAACCATTGAGCAGGGGATGCCCACTGAAGGCATTTGTTTGACTGCATTTGAATTCTTGGCTCAAACTTTCAAGTTTATATGCGTATAACTTCAGTAAAAACCTAGTAAAAATTAGGCAAAACAAGTAGATTATAGCATGCCTAGAAAGCACTTGGTGACTGGTCTGAGGCCATGGAAGGAAGGAAGGCAGGGAGGAAGGAAAGAGAGGGGGCAGTGGTGGGGGCCAAGGGGAAGAAAGAAAGATATGGGACCAACCGACAGTAGAGACAGAAACCATGTCATTATAAGTTCTCATATTTTCTTTCTTCATGCGTCCAGCCTCTTTATAGTGTGCTCTTCTCAGAGGAGTGCCTAACAGTGACCCAACACATTCTAACTGCAGTATCCTGAGCATAGCTTTATGTCCTCCAGTGAGGGGGTGTGGGAGGCCACAAAGTTACAGTCAAAAAGCACTCCTGGGGACTTCTGGGAAGATGGTGGCGTGAGCAGGGCAGCGGAAATCTCCTCCCAAAACCATATATATTTGTGAAAATACAACAAATACAACTATTCCTAAAAGAGAGACCAGAAGATACAGTACAACAGCCAGGCTACAGCTACATCTGCGAGAACTCAGCGCCTCACGAAGTGGGTAAGATACAAAGCTGTGACCTGGTGGGATCCGAGCACTCCCCCCACCCCAGCGCACTGGCAGGAGGAAAAGATTCAGAGCGGGGAGGGAGTGGAAGCACAGACCAGCTAAATAACCAGCCCTGATGATCTGTGCCGGGAGCACAGACACACATTGCGTGGTGTATCGGAGATTAGAGAAACAGAAGGGCAGGATCTGAGACGAGACTGCAACCGGGTCTTCTCAGTCAGCTCCCCGAGACAAAAGAAAAGCACGTGCTTTTCTTTAAAAGTCTTAAAGAGACAAGGGCCCAACAGTGGAACAAAATCGTCCCAGTGCACTTGGCCCAGTGGGCTGGGAGTCTTGGGGAATTTTGGCCCCCTGGCCAGGGGCCGGGCAAAGCAGCCATGCCAAGGCTTCCCACAGAGATCAGCAGCCTGCCATTTGTTCCCCCCTGCCCAGCCAGAGCCACAAAGGGTCCAGCGGAGCTGCCGCTGCTATGGAACAGTGGAGGAGCGGCACCACCCACAGCTTCCTCACAGTCACATCCCAGCTGGCGCGCAGCTAAGCAGGAAGGACCCCAGAACCAGGTTCAGAAGGCACCAACGAGACTGCAAACCCATGAAGTGCGATAGGCTAAGCTGAGGGCAACCCCGCACATAGACAGTTTAGGGGATTATCCCAGAGACTGCTTCCCGGTATGCTGGAAAACAGCTCAGGCCCCTGAGAAGGGCAAGGAGAACAACAGGCAGGAAGAGACGTTGTTCTCCCAGCTGACACACGTGGTGACTACCAGCGACCACTTCTATTGCCATGAAAAGACAGAGGAATATGGTCCAGACAAAGCTTAGCCAGAGCCCAGCAATGGGGCCCGATGGGATGGACATGCACAATCTTCCTGAAAAAGAATTCAGAATAAAAGTCATAACCATGCTGATGGATCTACAGAGAAATTTGCAAGAGCTAAGGGAGGAAGTGAGGTAAGTGTGGAAAGACAATGCAGAAATGAGACAAACGATCGATGGGCTTAGCAGCAGACTGGACAAGATGCAAGAGACTGTAAATGGAATAGAAATCAGAGAACAGGAATACAGAGAAGCTGAGACAGAGAGAGATAAAAGGATCTCTAGGAATGAAAGAATATTAAGAGAACTGTGTGACTAATCCAAATAGAACAGTAATCCCATTATAGGAGTACCAGAAGAAGAAGAGAGAGAAAAAGGGAAAGTGTCTTTGAAGAAATAATTGTTGAAAACTTGCCCAAGCTGGGGAAGGAAATAGTCTCTCAGACCATGGAAGCCCACAGATTTCCCAACACAAGGGACCCAAGGAAGACAACACCAAGACACATAATAATTAAAACGGCAAAGGTCAAAGATAAGGACAGAGTATTAAAGGCAGCTAGAGAGAGAAAAAAGATCACCTACAAAGGAAAACCGATCAAACTACCATCAGACTTCTCAACAGAAACCTTACAGGCCAGAAGAGAATGGCATGATATATTTAACGTAATGAAACACAAGGGCCTTGAACCAAGAATATTGTATTCAGCATGATTATTGTTTAAATTTGAGGGAGGGATTAAACAATTCCCAGAGAAGTGAAAGCTGAGGGTGTGTGCCTCCCATAAACCACCTCTACAGGGTACCTTAAAGGGACTGCTCTAGATGGAAGCACTCCTAAGGCTAAAAAGATGTCACCAGAGAAAATAAAATCATAGCAAAGAAAGCAGACCACCCAAATACTAAGTAAAGGCAAAAAGTAAAATCAACTATCAACAAAAACAATCAAAGGAAACGTAAAAGAGTACAGAATAAAACACCTAGTATATAAAGAATGGATGAGGAAGAATAAGAAGGGAGAGAAATAAAGAATCATCAGACTGTGTTTATAATAGCTTAATAAGAAAGTTAAGTTAAACTGTTAGATAGTGAAGAAGCTACCCTTGAACCTTTGGTAACCATGAATCTAAAGCTAGCAATGGCAATAAATACCTATCTATCGATAATCACCCTAAATGTAAATGGACTGAATGCACCAATCAAAAGACACAGAGTAATAGAATGAATAAAAAAAGCAAGACCCATCTATATGCTGCTTACAAGAGACTCAACTCAAACCGAAAGATATACACAGACTAAAGGTGAAGGGATGGAAAAAGATATTTCATGCAAACAATAAGGAGAAAAAAGCAGGTGTAGCAGTACTTGTATCAGACAACATAGACTTCAAAACGAAGAAAGTAGCAAGAGATAAAGAAGGACATTAAATAATGATAATGGGGTCAGTCCAACAAGAGGATATAACCATTTAAAATATATATGCACCCACCACAGGAGCACTGACATATGTGAGACAAATACTAACAGAATTAAAGGAGGAAATAGAAAGCAATGCATTCATTTTAGGAGACTTCAACACACCACTCACTCCAAAGGACAGATCAGCCAGACAGAAAATAAGTAAAGACACAGAGGCACTGAACAACACACTAGAATAGATGGACCTAACAGACTTCTACAGAAACTCTACACCCAAAAGCAGCAGGATACACATTCTCCTCAAGTGCACATGGAACATTTTCCAGAATAGACCACATACTAGGCCACAAAAAGAACCTCAGTAAATTCAAAAATATTGAAATTCTACCAATCAACTTCTCAGATCACAGAGGTATAAAGCTAGAAATAAATTTGTTCAAAGAAAACAAAAAAGCTCACAAATAAATGGACACTTAACAGCATGCTCCAAAATAATCAATGGATAAATGACCAAGTTAAAACAGAGATCAAACAATATATGGAGACAAATGACAACAACAGCGCAAAGCCCCAACTTCAGTGGGACGCAGCAAAGGCAGTTCTAAAAGGAAAGTATATCGCAATCCAGGCCTATTTAAAGAAGGAAGAACAATCCCAAATGAATAGTCTAAAGACACAATTATTGAAATTGGAAAAAGAAGAACAAATGAGGCCCAAAGTCACCAGAAGGAGGGACATAATAAAGATCAGAGAATAAATAAATAAAATTGAGAAGAATAAAACAATAGAAAAAAATCAATGAAACCAAGAGCTGGTTCTTTGAAACAATAAACAAAATAGATAAACCCCTAGCCAGACTTATTAAGAGAAAAAGAGAATCTACACACATAAACAGAATCAGAAATGAGAAAGGAAAAATCACGATTGACCCCACAGAATTACAAAGATTCATAAGAGAATACTATGAGAATCTATATGCTAACAAGCTGGAAAACATAGAAGAAATGGACAACTTCTTAGAAAAATACCACCTTCCAAGACTGACCAAGCAAGAAACAAAAACTAAACAAACCAATTACCAGCAACGAAACTGAATCAGAAATCAAAAAAACTACCCAAGAACAAAACCCCCGGACCAGATGGATTCATCTCTGAATTTTACCAGACATATAGAGAAGAAATAATACCCATTCCCCTTAAAATTTTCCAAAAAATAGAAGAGGAGGAAATACTTCCAAACTCATTCTACGAAGCCAGCATAACTCTAATACCAAAACCTGGCAAAGACCTCACCAAAAAAGAAAATTACAGACCAATATCCCTGATGAACGTAGATGCGAAAATATTAGCAAACCCAATTCAAAAATACATCAAGAGGATCATACACCGTGATCAAGTGGGATTCATCTCAGGGATGCAAGGATGGTACAACATTTGAAAATCCATCAACATCATCCAGCACATCAATAAAAAGAAGAACAAAAACCACATGATCATCTCCACAGATGTGAGAAAGCATTTGACAAATTTCAACATCCATTCATGATAAAAACTCTCAACAGAATGGGTATAGAGGGCAAGTACCTCAACATCATAAAGGCCATATATGACAAACCCACAGCTAACATCATACTTAACAGCGAGAAGCTGAAAGCTTTTCATCTAAGATCGGGAACAAGACAGGGATGCCCACTCTCTCCACTGTTATTCAACATAGTACTGGAGGTCCTAGCCACAGCAGTCAGACAAAACAAAGACATACAAGGCATCCAGATTGGTAAAGAAGAAGTCAAATTGTCACTATTTGCAGATGACATGATACTGTACATAAAAAACCCTAAAGACTCCACTCCAAAACTACTAGAACTAATATCTGAATTCAGCAAAGTTGCAGGATACAAAATTAACACACAGAAATCTGTTGCTTTCCTATACACTAATGATGAACTAACAGAAAGAGAAATCAGAAAAACAATTCCATTCACAATTGCATCAAAAAGAATAAAATACCTAATAATAAACCTAACGAAGGAAGTGAAAGACCTATACCCTGAAAACTACAAGACACTCTTAAGAGAAATTAAAGAGGACACTAAGAAATGGAAATGCATCCCACGCTCTTGGCTAGGAAGAATAAATATTGTCAAAATGGCGATACTACCTAAAGCAAACTACAGATTCAATGCAATCCCTATCAAAATACCAATGGGTTTCTTCAATGAACTGTAACAAATAATTCTAAAATTCATATGGAACCTCAAAAGACACCGAATAGGCAAAGCAATCCTGAGGAGGAATAAAACAGGGGGAATTATGCTCCCTGACTTCAAGCTCTACTACAAAGCCACAGTAATCAAGACAATTTGGTATTGGCACAAAAACAGACCCACAGACCAGTGGAACAGAATAGAAAATCCAAACATAAACCCAAACTTATACAGTCAATTAATATTTGATAAGGGAGCCTTGGATATACACTGGGGAGATGACGGCCTCTTCAGCAGCTGGTGTTGGCAAAACTGGACAGCTACATGTAAGAGAATGAAACTGGACTACTGTCTAACCCCATACACAATAGTAAACTCAAAATGGATCAAAGACCTGAAGTCATAAAACCATAAAACTCTTAGAAAAAAACATAGGCAAAAATTTCTTAGACATAAACATGAGCGACTTCTTTATGAACATATCTCCCCGAGCAAGGGAAACAAAAGCAAAAATGAACAAGTCGGACTATATCAAGCTGAAAAGCTTCTGTACAGCAAAGGACACCATCAGTAGAACAAAAAGACATCCTACCGTATGGGAGAATATATTCATAAATGACGTATCCGATAAGGGGTTGACATCCAAAATATATAAAGAACTCACGCACCTCAACAAACAAAGAGCAAATAATCCAATTAAGAAATGGGCAGAGGACATGAATAGACACTTCTCCAAAGAAGAAATTCAGAAGGCCAACAGGCACATGAAAAGATGCTCCACATCACTAATCATCAGAGAAATGCAGATTAAAACCACAATGAGATACCACCTCACGCCAGTGAGGATAGCCAACATCCAATACACAAACAACAACAAATGTTGGCGAGGATGTGGAAAAAAGGGAACCCTCCTACACTGCTGGTGGGAATGCAAATTAGTTCAACCATTGTGGAAAGCAGTATGGAGGTTCCTCAAAAAACTCAAAATAGAAATACCATTTGACACAGGAATTCCACTCCTAGGAATTTACCCTAAGAATGCAGCAGTCCAGTTTGAAAAAGACAGATGCACCCCTATGTTTATTGCAGCACTATTTACAATAGCCAAGAAATGGAAGCAACCTAAGTGTCCATCAGTAGATGAATGGATAAAGAAGATGTGGTACATATACACAATGGAATATTATTCAGCCATAAGAAGAAAACAAATCCTACCATTTGCAACAACATGGATGGAGCTAGAGGAGTATTATGCTCAGTGAAATAAGCCAAGCCGAAAAAGACAAGTATCAAATGATTTCACTCATATGTGGAGTATAAGAACAAAGAAAAAAACTGAAGGAACAAAACAGCAGCAGACTCACAGAACCCAAGAACGGACTAATAGTTACCAAAGGGAAAGGGACTGGGGAAGATGGGTGGGAAGGGAGGGACAAGGGGAAAAAGGGGCATTATGATTAGCAGATGTAATGTTGGGGGGGCACGGGGAGGGCTGTACAACTCAGAGAAGACAAGTAGTGATTCTATAGCATCTCACTACGCTGATGGACAGTGACTGTAATGGGGTTGGTGGGGGGAATCTAATGAAGTGGGGAGTTTAGTAACCATACTGTTGCACATGTAACTGTAGATTAAGGATACCAAAAAAAAGAGAAAAGAGAAAAAAAAAAGCACTCATAACAGGGTTTGTCCAGCAAGCAACTCCACTCCAGACGCCCAAGGGAAAGCTCCAATAGGCAGTCCTGATAAGTTTGGGAGAAGGAACGAATGACAGCCAGACTCACTGGTCACCCAGTCACATCTCCAGGATTCAGACTGTCTGTGCTCCATGTGGGCCTCTGCCCTGGCAGACAGAAGGCCTGGAGAAGATGGGGAGTTTGCAGACCTCCAGTGGCACTGCCTGTACCCACACCAGCCACCACCACTCTGTGGTAGTAATGATGTGGAAGATGACACCAAGATGGGGAGCCCCTCCTAAAGCCAAGCCTCTTGCACTCAACCTGCAAGGCTGACTACACACTGGGAGGGCCAGGCTGCCTCTGGGCCAGCAGAGGCTCCTGGTGCTTGCATCACACAGAGCTGGGGGCCAGGAGCAGTGATTTGCAGTGGGCTAGGTAGCCAGCTCTTGGATAGCATTTGTAGAGGAATCAGATGGTCTCCAGTATCTAGAAGTGCTGCAAGAGAGATGTAAGAGGAGATTTCAGTTCAAGAGATAGAAGCACGGCACACACAGGTCCCTGGAGAAGAGTGACAATGGAAGGTACCCAATGACAGGTGCTGGTCTCATGAAGAGGCTTTTAGCTGTTACAGTGGTGGGGGTGGTATGTATTGTGGGCAGAAGGAGCACATTGAATCTATCTTAAAGTGCCCAGCAGTGTCAGATGTCAGGGTCACAGAGTCAGACTCAGTGCAGCAAAGGAACTCTCCTACTGTGCTTTGAAAAGCAGGAGCAATATTATCAACCTCCCAAGTGGCACAAGGAGTGGTGGTGAGTGGTACAACCTGCTAAGTCTTCTTAGTTAATTTCTGCCTCTGGGTAATTGATATAGAGAAATAGACATCTGCCATGTGTTTTTGTCCATTATGACTTTGTAGCAGCTTTTTCAGAGATGGTAAGGACTAAATCATGTTCCCCCACAAATTCGTATGTTGAAGCCCTAACTCCCGGTGTGACTCATTGGAGTAAGGAAGAAATTAGGTTAAATAAGGTCAAGTCCTGCTCTGATAGGATTAGTTTTCTAAAAAGAGGAGACACCAAAGACCTGCTTCTCCCTCTCCACCATGTGACAGATAACAGAGCATAGAGGCAGCTACCGGGAAGCCAGGAGAGAGCTTTCGGCAGACATGGCGTTGGTCAGCACCTTGATCTTGGACTGCCCAGTTTCCAATTCTAAGAAAATAAATTCCTGTTGTTTAAGCTACACAGTCTGTAGTATTTTGTTACGGCAGCTTAAGCAGACTAAGAAAGAAGGGAAAATGAAATGCTTTTAATATCTGCAAGCCTGATCTGTGCTCAGAGTAAACTGTAAAGCCAGAGGCTGTTCATAAAGCTTTGGCTTTCTGTATGGGAGTGAGAAGTTATCCTCAACAGGTCTGTCTGAGCCCCAGTTTAATATTTGGTGGAGGGCAACACTTATTTTGAAAAATGTAAACATTTTTGAAGATGAGAAGTACTATATGGAAAGTAGCAATATTAATGCAGAGGGTAAGTAAAGGATGAGAGAAGGAACTCAAGAAAGAAAAAACGCATATATTGGCCTACAGAAAATAGAATGCTTAGACCAACATTAGCACTGAATATTTCCTTTTTAAAAAAATCCACACCTCCTAAAACCAACTCCAAATGGAGTCATATAAACCCAAACACAAGAATCAAGGGAATTTTCCAGTGAGGGAGAACATTTGGTAGTATTAGTAATTTAGTTTTCTCATAAGGAAACAAAAAGGAAATTAATTCAGTGATTTGTTACAAATAGTTACAAAAATGTACAGTCTCAGAGATTAGTAGGGAATCCAGTTCCTGCTGGAGGTACAATTCTCTAGTCTGCTAGAGGAGGTGAACTATAATATTTTATTTGTGTTTGAAGTGGAGGAGGGGAATAGGAAGCTCTCTGGCTCCTGTTCCCTTATTCTGGAAAGGGTGCCAATGTATATGGAATATATCTTCTGCTTTCTTGCTTTATTGATTTTCTCTTTTGTTTTTCCCTCTTTTTTTCCTATCTTTATTGAGATAAAATTGGTATGTAACATTGTGTAAGTTATGGTGTACAAAGTGATGGTCTGATAAATGTATATACTACAATATGACTACAGTGACAATAGTTACCTCTTTTTCTTTGGTGATGAGAACATTTAAGATCTACTCTCTTAGCAACCTTCAAGTGTATAAAACAGTATTAACTATAGTCACCACGTTGGACATTGCATCCTCAGGACTTATTCATTTCAAAACTGGAAGTTTATACCCTTTCACCATTTTCCCTCACACACCCTCCCACTTGCTCCTGGCAACCACGAGTATCCTCTGTTTCTACAAGTTTAGTATTTTTAGATTACCCATACAAGTGAGATCATATAGTATTGTCTTTCTTTGACAATGCCCTCAAAGTTCATCCATGTTGTTGCAAATTGCATGATTTCCTTCTTTTTTATAGTTGGGTAATATTCTGTTATATATATCTTACATTTTCTTTATCTTTTCATCTGTCAAACACATAGGTTGTGTTCATGTCTTGGCTATTATGAGTAAGTAGAAATAAGTAGAGTTGATGAAGAATATAGTAGTTTATTTTCCATTTTGGGGGGGAGCCTCCAAACTGTTTTCCATAGCGGCTATACCAATTTACAGTCCCACTGACAGTGTACGAGGATTCCCATTTCTCCACATCCTCACCAGCACTTGTTATCTCTTGTCTTTTGGAGAACAGCTTTTCTAACAGGTGTGCAGTGATAACTCACTGCTTTTTTTTTTTTGATTTGCATTTCCCTAATGATTAGTGATGTGATAAAAGAGACAGACTTTTCTGTGTACCTGTTGGCCATGTGTATATCTTCTTTGGGAAAATGTCTATTCAGGTCCTTTGCCCATTTTTAATTGGACTATTTGGTTTTGTTTATTTTTGCAATTAGTTGTATGAGTTCCTTATGTGTTTTTGGAAACATTAACCCTTTATCACATATCTGGTTTGCAAATGTTTTCTCCCATTCCATTTCATTTGTAATATCATTTCTTTTGCTGTCCAGAAGCTTTTTAGTTGATGTCGTCCCAATTGTTTATTTTTGCTTTTGTTGCTTGTGCTGTTGTCGTCAAATCCAAAAAAATCGTTGCCAAGACCAATGTCAAGAAGCTTATTCCCTATGTTTTCTTCTAGAACTTTTATGGTTTCAAGTCTTATATTCAATTCTTAATCCATTTCATGTTAATTTTTGTGAGTAGTTTAAGAAAGAGGTCTAGTTTCATTCTTTTATTTGTGAATATCTAGTTTTCCAGTTGCCGAGTTGAGCCCTCATGTTCTTCTCATGGCCCACTTGTCAGGAGTACAGACAATCCTCTGATGCAGCCATTATATTATGTACTCCTTGCATTACATTTCTGTGATGAGATAGTACCTTTTGGAGGAGCTTCTTTGCTAATATCTCTTCATTCTCTGTGGAGATTTTAGATTATCAGTGAGATCATTCTTGTGAGATATGGTGTAATAAATGCAATCTTTTTGGGAGCATAAACAGAAGTATCTTTATCAGGGAAGGGCAAAGAAATCTGTCTTCTCTCAAAGTACTTCTGAGAATAGAGTTGGTTGCCTGAATGTTAAGGACTCTGTACATTTTTTAAATCTGTAAAACACTATAAAAATAGATTTTAATAAATTTCTGCTTTAACACTTGGGAAGAAAAGAGTTTTATAGTGTTCTATGTATAGTTCATGTCATTTGCAAAAGAGACAATTTTACTTCTTCCTTTATGATAGGGATGCTTTTTATTTCTTTTTCTTGCCTGATTGCTCTGGCTAGGACTTCCATTGCTATGTTGAATAGGAATAATGAGAATGGACACATTTGTCTTGTTCCTGATCTTAGAGGAAAGGCTTTCATCTTTCACCATTGACTATTATGCTAGTTATGGACTTGTCATATATGGCCTTTATTATGTTGAGATATGTTTCTTCTATAACCAATCATAAAAGGATATTTGATCTTTTAAAATACATTTTTCCATCTATTGAGATGATCATATGATTTCTATCTTTCATTCTATTAATGTGATATATCACATTTATTGATTTGTATATATTGAATCATCAAAAACTGCACCCCAGGGATGAATGCCACTTGCTCATGGTGTGTGATCATTTTAATATGCTGTTGAATTCAGCTTGCTAGTATTTTTTTTTTGAGAATCTTTATATCTATATTCATCAGGGATATTGGCCTGTAATTTATTTCTTGCAGTGCAGTGTCTTTATATGGCTTTGATATTTAGGTAATGCTAGTCAGTATCATAGAATGAGTTTGGGAGTGTTCCCGTCCTCTTCAGTTTTTTTGGGAGAGTTTGAGAAGGATTGGTGTTAATTCTTTAAATGTTTAGTAGGATTCACTAATGAGATAATCTGTTCCTGGGATTTTCTTTTGAGTTTTTTGTTTACTGATTCAATCTTACACATTATTAGGTGTTCAGATTATCTGTTTTCTTTATGATTTGGTCATAGTAGGTTGTATATTTCTAGAAACTTATCTATTTCTTCTAAGCTTATCCAATTTTTGGTATGTAATTGTTCATAGCAATCTCTTA
This sequence comes from Smutsia gigantea, assembly GCA_032199065.1. Lineage (NCBI taxonomy): Eukaryota > Metazoa > Chordata > Mammalia > Pholidota > Manidae > Smutsia > Smutsia gigantea. Next base: position 61,843 of record JAVSCE010018226.1, on the reverse strand, counting down.
TGATCCTTTGTATTTCTGTGGCATCAGTTGTAATATCTCCTCTTTCATTTGTACTTTTATTTGAATCCTCTCTTGTTTAGTCTAAAATTTATCAATTGTTGATCTTTTCAAAGAACTCTTAGTTTTGTTAATCTTTTCTATTGTTTTTCTACTCCCTATTTCATTATTTCTGCAATAATTTCATTCCTTCTGCTAACTTTGGACTTACTTTGTTCTTCTTTTTATATTTCCTTGTAATGCTAGGTTGTTCATTTGAGATCTTTCTTTTTTCTTAATGTATGCAATTATAACTATAAACTCTTAGAACTGCTTTGACTGTACCCTGTAAGCTTTGGCATTTTGTGTTTCCATTTTTGCTTGTCTCAAGATATTGTTCAAGAGTGTGTTGTTTAATCACCATGCATTTCTGAATTGTCCAGCTTTCCTCCTATTGTTGATCTCTAGTTTCATACCATTGTGTTTGGAAAAGATACTTGATATAATTCTTCTTGAATTTGTCGAGACTTGCTTTGTGGCCTACCATGATATGCCCTATAAAATGTGTGCACTTGAGAAGAATGTGTATTCTCCTGTTGTGGAGGCAATGTTCTGTATATGTCTGTTAGGTCCGTTTGGTCTATAGTGTTTAGATCTGTTGTTTGCTCAATGATTCTCTATCTGGATGATCTACCCATTGTTGAGAGTGAGGTATTAAAGTCCCCAGTTATTGTGTTGCTGCTTTGTGTTCTTAGTATTTGCTTTATACATTTAGGTGTCCCAATGTTGGGTGCATAAATATTAATAATTGTTACATTTTCTTGATGAATTGATCCCTTCATCGCTATATAATGAACACCTTTGTCTCTTGTAACCATTTTTAGCTTAAAGTCTGTTTTGTCTGATATAAGTATAGTTACCCCTGCTTTCTTTTAGTTACCATTTGCTTAAAATATCTTTTTCCATCCCTTCACTTGAGTCTGTATTTGTCCATAAAGCTAAATTGAGTTTCTTGTATGCAGCAGACTGTTGGATCTTGTTTTCTTTTTAAAAATCCATTCAGCTGGGGAGGATGGGTGGGAAGGGAGGGGCAAGGGGGAAAAAGGGGCATTACGATTAGCAGATGTAATGTTAGGGGGGCACGGGGAGGGCTGTACAACCCAGAGAAGACAAGTAGTGATTCTATGGCATCTCACTACGCTGATGGACAGTGACTGTAATGGGGTTGGGGGGGGGAACCTGATGAAGGGGGTAGTGTAATCACCATAATATTATTCATTTAATTGTAGATTAATGATATCAAAATAAACTTAAAAAAAAGTCAGAAAAAAAGTCTATTCAGCTGTTCTGTCTTTTGGCTGAATAATTTAATCCATTTACATTAAAGCAATTATTGATAGGTAAGGATTTACTACTGCCATTTTGCTAATTATTTTCTGACTGTTTTGTAGCTCTTTGTTCCTTGCTTCTTCTCTTGCTGTCTTCCTTTATGGGCTAATGACCTTCTGTGGTGTCATGCTTTTGACTCCTTTATCATAATCTTTTGTGCATCTACTACAGGTTTCCCCTTTGGGGATACCATGAGACTTACATAAAATATTTTAGTTACAACACAGTAATTTAAGGTGATAACAACTTACCTTTGATAATTTATAGATACTATGCTTTTAGTTTTCCCCTCACATTTTAGGTAATTTATGTTACACTTTACATCTCTTTTATATTGCATATACAATAACAAATTACAGGGGGATGCCTCAGCCTCACCTCCAGGTTTTGGGAATTTCATAATGGTGTCTTGTCTATGATAATTGTTACTTGGCCTTATCAGGGGGACTGAAGTTGGGAATGATCTATGTTACCATCTTGATGACATCATTCCTAATTTTTTATTTTTATTTTCTCCCTTCTTAACTTTTCTTTCTTTGCTCTTTGCCTCCTCTTACAAAGTGATGTGTGATGATTTTTAATAAGGGCCTATATGAAGAAATCATCTCAGTCCTCCCTTTCTCAATGCTGGTGATATATTTGAACTAACTAGGGTCACTGGTGGTGAGGAAAAAAGAGACATGGTGAAGATTGAGTTGAATTATAGCTGAAGCATATGGATTCACCTAGGTAAGTCAATATGTGGTGGTGAGATCAGAATTTAGAGCATAAGGAATGAATGTAGCCATATGCCTGCTCTAGGCTAGCTAGAGTGACCAATCTCCTTCTTTTAGGCTGTTTAGTAAGATCACAAAGGACTGCAAGTGATGGTGGGTATTTATGACCACACTAAAAAATGTATTATTTAATAAATATCTCTTGAAGAGAAGAGAAGTGCTAAGCCAAGAGGAGGAAGAAGAGGTGGTAGGCATTATTAAAGGAAAATGAAACAGAGCAAAACCCAAAAAATAAACCCTGGAATAGGAACCAGTTCTTCTTTTAGCACAGAGTAAACCATCAATTAAAAGGAGCTTATAATTATTGTGTACTAGATGTTAAGTGAGGCATTTTAGATCACATTATTCTGGATAGAGCACTTTAAGAAAGTTATTCTCATTTTATGGATGAAGCATTTAGAGCACACAAAGGTTGAAGACCATGTCAGTATCATACCTTATTAAGTGGTGAAGTTGAAATTCATACACAGGTCTCTCTGATGTAAATTCCACAGGGGCTCATGTACTAGAGAAGGTCGGGGATCACCTCGATTCCACTGGGTTTTGATGGGTGATGGATTCTGAGCAGGATAGAAGAGGGATATAGTTACCACATTGGATTTCACCATGAAGTCAAAGGCCATGGCTTAATTAGTCATTTCTTGCCACACATCTCCTGGCCACAATTTCAAGCAAGGGATTTGAATCCTAGGCTGAGGCAGAGGCTGGCAGGAAACTCCATAAACTTACTGGCAGAACACGGATCAGCTACTCTACTCTTTGGCAATTGCCTTGAGCCCCTCATAATCCCAGAAGGATGGTCCAGATGAAAAACTGAGTGAATCTGAAGGTACAGATTGGAGGGAAAATGGACTGAGTCAGCGAGGACTTCCTTTGGGTCATTTCATGAGCTGGCTGCTCATTCTTTTTCGTCTTCCCAATAAACTATCATGTGCTCAGTAAGCTATACTGAGAACATTTTTCAGGTTCAGTATAAGGTGCTGGCAATACCAACTGAATTAGATGTTCTTTCTCTATGTCCCAGAGATAAATAGATGGTGAATATATGTGCATGTCTCTGCATTTCCCTGTGTGTGCTCCTTGGAACAAATAGTCTATATTATTCGTAATGATTAGCATAGGGCTTAAAAATGGTTTCTGCATGAAATACTGGTGTTTGGATAAAGAAACAAGGGAAGGACTGTAAGAAGTTTATGTATTATAACAGGGAGGAAACTAGACTTGAAAACAAATGTGTCCATTGAAGACGCTGTGATAGAAATCTACGCAGGCGTGCAAAAAAGAAAAATGGTAAGTTCTAAGTGGTGGATGGTGGCACCAAAAAGATGCAAATGATTTTTGAGATCATTTACAAGAGATAAATGTTGTTTGGAAGCATTGCGCATAGAAAAAAAAAGTTTAGCAAAGATATGGATCACGGTGGCATGGAATAGCATTGTGAATGACAGAGATATGATAAATTTGCTGTAAATTTGAGATAAGAACTTAAGGAATGGGCAGAAGGTTGGTGAGTAAAAACATCTACAGAAGAGTATCTGTGTGTCCCACTAAGGAGTCTGAACTTTTTCTTAAGGGCAATGGAGGTCTGTTAGAGGACTTTAAGCACAAAAGTGTTTAAATAGAACCAGTCTTTTTATTGTTGTTAAAGAAGACCTCATTGATGATTGTAGGCAAGAATGTTTGACAAGGTTAGGATCAGAGCAGACAAGTGTTTTAGGGAGAGAAAACAGTGGGAAGAATGTAGGAAAGCTAAAGAGCAGAGAAAGCTTGATTCCTGAAAAAACAACAAACATTGAGAGCAGAGAGGCCGTGCTAAGAGTTTCAAAGAGAAATGATGAGTCTCAAGCTGCAGCAAGGCACACAGAAGAGGAAGAATGACACAGAAAAACTTAAAAAGAAAAAAGACAGTATAGGCACTGACTGGATGTGGGGGTGGGGCTGGGGTTCAGGTGCCTGTTTGGCTTGGGTGATGTGAGCAGACAGATATGCCACTTTTGACAACAAAAAACAATAGAAGGAACAGATTAGGAGAAGGGGATTTGATCAGTGCAGTTTTGTACATATTGTCTGGTGCTTGTGGAATACCAATTTGGGATGGTGTAGGAGGTATATGCAGTTAAGGAATGAGGTTTGAATAAAAAATGACAAGCTTGGTACCAGTAGCATGTAGACCAGCCCAAGTTCAAGCAGTGAAAGAGATTGCCTGAGGGCAGTCTCATTCAATATATTGTGAAATAAAAATAGTACTAAAAATAAAACCGTAGGGCAGAGCGAGGGTGTCAACATTTAAGAAACAGGTAGGGGAAGAGGAGCTAGAGAGGGAAGCTGTTGGGTTTCCACATTTCTGAATGGGAAGGAGAAATCAAGTAATAAGAAGCTAGAGAGATCTAAAAACCTAAAGAGAAGACATAAAGGAATTTAGTTTATAAATTAACAAAGTGGGAGATGTGGGAAACACATCGGAGTTAGATGCTGTATCTCAAGTGAGATGATAGAATTGGATGAAGAATAAACACGGGCTAATCACATCCTGAAGGGCCGACTGTGTGTCCATGAAACCGGAGTAAAAGGGGGAGATTGGGGAGGGGGTAGAGAGGGCTCCAGAATTAGTTACAGTTTCAAGGATGATAATTCCCACCTGTCAACCTTGATTTTCTTAGTATAGAAAGAGGCAACTTCATTTGCTGTAAGAGGGGGTTTGATGGGTAGAAAGGAATAAGAAAATTGGAAAAGGGGTAAAATCACAACTTTAGGAATTGGCAAGGGGCCTGACCAGGTATAAGCATACTAGTGAATTGGAAGAGTTCCATGGACTTCCTCGGACCTCCTAACTTCCTTGAGGGAAAACATGTTCTGACATCAGAAAAGGGATAGAAATTTCCAAGTTACATGAAATTGGCTAAATAAATTATGAAACAGAAAGCATATTCTATTTTAATGAAGTATGAAAATCCACAAAGTGTTCATATCAAAATAAAAACTATAAGCCAAATAAATAAGTGTCAGGATGTGCTGGGAGTGGAATCACTAGTGCCCACAGGTCAACGACCACAAGAGTGGGTCAGGGATAAAAATCATTGCTATGGTGTCCCCGTAACTAACTAGCAAACAAATAAAAAATACTCCAAGCCTAAATGTAAATAGATTATATTGCTATGCTGGTAGCAAGATGGGTTTGCAGACTAACTTGGAGGTGATACAATTTAAACAGTTGTGTGAGGGCTTAACAATTCAGCCATAGTGCAACGTCAGATGGTAGATGGCCAGTCTGACCCAAAGCAGAGGGATTTTATGTCCCATGGAACAGGCAGAGCTGAGGGTCCTTTCCTAAAGAAGTAGCTGAGTCCTAAGTGGAAGGCCAAAGTCCAGTGAAAAAGAACATTGGATCAAATGCTTCAGCTTCCTTTCCCCAGTAAAACAGACAGTGTTCTGGTTAGTCTAATCAAGACAAAAAGATATAAATTAAACATCAATCATCAACTTAAAAACATCTTTGTTATCTAGTAATGGAAATGTACTGCCTCAATATGATTCAAAATTTTTCTCTGAAACCAACAGCCAAGATAATATTTAAAAATAAAATAGGAACATTCTTATTAAAGGTAAGAACAAGATAAAGATGACATCATAATTATTCACTTTACATTATTCTGAAGCTACAGCCAGTGAAAAAGGGCAGAAAAGACAAATAAGAAATATAATTAGAGAAGAAAGAAAAACTCTCATGATTTATGGACAATATGATTGTCTGCCTAGAAAACCGGTGAGAATAAACTGAAAAGTAATTTGAACTAGTTAGGGAGTTTAGAAAGATGATCAGTTACAAAACTAATATATTAAAAGTTTACTACATGTCAGAAATTATCAATTAAAAAACATAATAAAAAAGTTCTGTCCACCAGAATAACATAATTTAAAATACCTAGGAATAAATTTAATAAAAGTTCTGCAGGAGCTACATGAAAAACAATTGGAAAATTTTACTGAGGGACATAAAAAAACTTAAATAAGCTGACACTGCTGCTGTATTCATGAATAGTAAAATATAGCAGTATAAAAATATTGATAGTCCCAAACATACATATTCATTTAATGTGGCTTATATACAAATCCCCAATTGTTTTATGAAACTAGTTAAAATTATTATGGCTTTACCTACATACTCAAGCCTATTCTCTTAAGAGCCAAGAAAAAAATGAGAAGGAATCTGTACTACCAGGGAGCTGAAAATTATTACTAGTACCTATTTATGCATTCATAGAGATAGAACTAGAAATAAACCCCAGTATAATTAAGAACTTAGAACACGGTAAAGTTGAAATTTAAGTTGGTGGTAAAAGATTGATTATCGGTTAGGTGAAACCAGGATAAATGGTTCATTATTAAAGTCACATCGTCTCCCAGACCAGCATAAGTGCCTGTCTGGATTTGCCAGGCTTCACCAGCCTCCTGAGCTGCTGCCACAACAGCCCTGCTTTCCCAGTCCCTGGGGACAGTCCCCATTGGTGCTGACTGTCACCTAGGAGCCACAGCAGTTCCATCACCCAGGGCTGACCCACCGAGTCCATGGAGCCCAGACTTCCCTAGAAGCTGCTGGAATATTTGGGTAACATAACTCAGAAGCACAAACCTCGACCACTAAAAGAATGGAGACAGAGATTGACAGATTAGGTCCTCCCTCTCCATCTCGCCTCTGCTCTGCTGGACCCATGCACTGGCTCTGTCTGCCTCTCTGTTGATACAGTGCAGGACTGAACAATGTCGCTGTTTTCCTGTGAAGCTCTGGCCAGCCTAGTAATGATGCACCACCTTTTATTTTCTTTCCTCCTGCCCTTCCTCACTCTCCCTTTCCTCTCCCTTTGATATCCTTGGATCCCTTTCCCAAAAAACCTTTAACATGTAAGCTTTTCCTCAGGCTCTCCTTTGCAAGGACTGGGACTCAGGCACATTCCTTCTTCAACTTCATACGAAAATACATCATAGGTAGATTAAAACATTACAATGTAAAAATAATGCATAAAATGAAAAAGAAAATATTAGTTTATCTCATCTATAAACATCTATGTTATTGAGATGGGGAAAATCTTTGTAACACAAGAGTTGATAGATTTGACTTTATACAAATTTTAAACCTCTGCAGGTTAGAAATATCACAAAATTAAATGACAAATAATAAACAACAAAATATTTGAAATACCTTTGGCAAAAATAGGTTAACATATATAATAGATTGATATATTATATAAAGAGCTCTTATAAACTAAAAAAAAAAATCTCATTAGAAAAAAATAGACTAAGGACTGGAACAAGTAATCCATAAGAAGAAATACAAACAATCAAAAAGCATATAAAAAGAAAACAGGCTTAATAAAGTCAAGAAAATACAAATGGAAACAACAATGATTTATTATTTTCTCCAATAGATTTGCTAAGATTAAAACCAAAGGCAATGTCCCAGATCAGGGTGGGAGCAGCTATGCTTTCACAAACTACTAGGAAGTCTATAAGTTGGTACATTCTTTCTGGCAATATGTATCAAAAGCTTTAAACGTGTTCTTATCCTTTAAACCAATAAATCCACACATAAAAATTTGTCCTAAGGAAACAATCATAGATCTAACAGTTACACTGAAGGACATTCAGAACAACATCATTTAAAATAATAAACAACTGGAACAAGATAAATACCAAAGAAAGGGATTGTCTAAATACATTTTTGAATGTTAATAATATGGGACTGTCTCAAATTATGGTTTTGAAAATATGAAAGATTATGAGGAAATGTTCTTAACATATGCTGGAATATAAAAAACTGCTTACAAAAATTATGCAAAATAGAATTTTAAGTAAAACAAAAAAGTAGCCTTATGTAGCATATGCAGCTCTTTTTTCTCCTTTCACATCTTCTCCAAGACAAAACTCAACTCAGCTCAACTAGAAATACCAACATTAAAAATTAATGGTGACAATGATTCCTTAATAAAAAAAATGCATGGCGAGTCATTCAGTGATTTTTTTCTAGAATAATTTTTGCTTTCATAATCATGGTGAGTTACTTAGTGTTTGTTCTTGATCTCATAATAATATTATTTAAAAATGATTTTGGAACATAGATCTAAATGTAAAAGATAAAACTACAAAAATTCTAGAATAAAACATAGGATCAAATCTTTGGGCCTTTGAGGCAGGCAAAGATTTCTTAGGACATAAAAAGCTCAAACCATAAAAGAAAAAAAAAAGACAATTGCAACTTAACTAAAATTAAAATATTTGCTCTTCAAAAGATACCATTAAGAAATGAAAGGACAAGCCAAATGAAAGAAATATTTGCAATACATGTATTTAGCAAAGAAATTACACCTAGAATATATGAGAACTGTTGTAACTCAATGATAAGATGACCTGATATTGGAAATAGGCAAAAGATTTGAACACACACTTTACAAAAGAAGGTCTACAAATGGACAATAAGTACATGAAAAGATAGTTAAAATCATTTATTATAAGGAAAATGCAAATTAAAACCATAATGACCACTATAAACCCACTAGAATGGTTGATATTTAAAAGACTGATAATTTTAAATGTTGGCAAGGATGTGGAACAACCAGAACTGTCATATATTTCTGTGGGAATGTGAAATGATGCCACTACTTTGGAAAACCATCAGTTTCTTAAAAAGTGAAACATATACCTGCCATACCACAGCCATTCTACTCATAGGTATTTACCCAAAAGAAATGAAAATATGTGTCCATACAACCTATTGTGCACAATTGTCATGGAAGTTTATTTGAAATAGCCCCAAACTTAGAAAGAATCAAAAGCATTAACGGATGAATAAACAAATAGTGGCATATCCATATAATCGAAGATTACTCAGCAATAAAAATGAATGAATACTCATATACACACCGATATGGATGAATGTTACTGTGATTATACTAAATAAAAGAAGCCAAATACAAAAGAGGTACTGTATGACTACATTTACATAAAATGCTGTGGATGCAAACCAATCATAGTGGCAAAAAATGGATCAGTATCTGGTTGGCCAGGTACTAGGGATGATGGATGGACAAGGGGCACAAGGTAATTTGGGGGAATTATGAAAATGTTCTATACCTTGATAGTGGTGGTAGTTTCATGCATACTTTTATATGTCAAAACTCATTGATTATACATTTTAAATGGATATAGTTAATAATATATAAATTACATATTAATGAGGTTAATAAAAATTATTTTCTTCCCATGCTTCTTGCTGGATGAGATCTACCTGATCTTGATTACTCCTTTGCTTATTGTCTCTTCTCCTATTTAATATTTTATTGTCATAATAACCTTAGGGACACAATTATAATTGCTTGTGTGTGTGTGTGTGTGTGTGTGTGTGTGTGTGTGTGTGTGAGAGAGAGAGAGAGAGAGAGAGAGAAAATGAAAGAGAGAAAAAGAGAGAACAGAGGAAGAAGAGATTGAAGTTTTCAAAATGCTAGAGGAATTTTGGTGGCAAGAAGTTCCAGAAACCTGGAATCCAGAATAAAGATGGAGGTAAGAGACTTGAAGAGGAGTCAGGAATAGGACATTGGGAAATTTGAGGTGAACACATGACAGTCTGATGTCCCACAAATGTCCCACAAACATAAAATGGCATCTCCTGAGAGAGGGTTGTGGATGGGCTGGTAGTGGAGGAGAGGGGGTTGTATTACAGAAGTCAACAAGAGATGAATCAGAATTCAACTGAGACAGGTGAGGGCCAAGGGATGAGTGGAAAGTTCCTGGACAAGAGGAACCCTCTCTGTGCTCCCAGGGGTTTCAGGCCTTGTGTTCTATGATGAGCGTGAAGAACAGCATGCTGCTGACATTTTATTTTCATCCCTACCTCAATTCCTCATCCAAACCCTTACAAATATCTGGCAGCTGTCTAGACTTTCACTGTGGAGACAAATGGGGGTGCTTATGCCCTGATTATTGATAGGTCTCTGGTTTTCTTAAGCTCCTCCAAATATGGTCTCTCTCCAGCTGGCAGAGTCATGACAGTCATGTAGTAGATCTGTCTCCAACAAGCAGGATCCCCAGTCTTCCCTTGCTAAAAGGATGACATTACTTTGCATATAATCTGTGCATTATAAATCCTTTGCTTTTTGCTGGCATGGTGAAAATGTAGTCCTGCTAAGGAGAATCCTATGTGTCTACTAAGTGGGCTGTGAGGTTGGAACAGTGGCTGAGATCTATGCCAAATAAATTTTATTATAATGACTTTGGTCTGTATCATCAGTCTTAGATAATTGTACTGCAGCAGACATGACTTTCTTTCAGAGGCAGACTGTTAGAATGCATGACATAATAATGCCATGATTAATCTGACCTAGCCCTCATTGGAGGGTCAAGAGGTACAAATTCACAGGCTCCCATAGCTACTGTAAAATGATAACATCAGTGTCATTGGGAGGGGTACCAGTCCTGAAAGATGTTAAAAATAATGCCCAATGAAACAAACACTTGGATCTTTGGACCCCTATAAAGAGGGCAATTAACATATTATAAATGGGCTACACTTCTGATATTTTAATTTGGGGTTTCAGAATTTAAAGTTGGGTCACCAATACTCATCACTGCATCATTAAGACTAAAGTAAGATTTCCTTCCCTCCTTACTCTTATTTCTATCTTTTAAAACTAGGCAGAAAATTTATATATGATATTGCTGAATGACACTTTCCAAATGTTAGTAACTGATCTCTGTGTGATCAGCTGTGCACTGATGACCCTTAATCGACAAGATATTTTGAGATTTGTTTTTGATCATGGTTGTAGAAAAGTGAAAAAGAAAATGGTTTCAGGAGAGAATAATTAGCAAGTTAATTAATTAAAGTCTGTTCATATTTTTATTTTCGAGGCACTTATTTGTCTTAATGAAAATATTCTATTTTCATTCAAGATCTGAGGGCCCACAACTAAGGCAGTCAAGTAGGGACACAATTTATTAGTTGGGAGAGCAAGGAGTCCTGCAGAATTGGCTCCTTTTAAAAAAAAAACGAAGAATAAGACTGAAAATTCCAAAATACTAGGGATTACTAGTTGGAGAGAAATATTCCAAGAGTCCCTGTCTGGGATCCAGAATACACAGGGAGGACTGGGCCTGAAAAACTCTGTCCTGAGGGTTTCACATGCATTCTATTTAATCCTCACAACAACTCTATGAAGTAGGTATTATGATTGTCCCTATTTTTTCAGATGAGAAAACTGAGGCACAGAGAGATTAAGTAATATGTGCATATTCACAGAGCTAGTAAGAGGGGGAACAAAGATTTTCATACCTACAGTGTGGCCCAAAATTCTTGTAGGTGTGTTATGATTAGGTAATATAAAAAGTAACTAGCATCGTGCCCTCGTATCATAGATGCTTAATAGGTGCCCCCAAATGTTACATAGTATTAATTTATTTGGAGTTCATTGTAAGACAAAGTCAGCTTGTGTCTATAGATTTTAAGGCCTCAAACCAATAGCAAATGATAACCCTGAAACACAGTATAAACAGGAAATTAACAATAAGCTCTTTGTCCTTTGCTGTGGTCCTGTGATTGAGGTAGGACTCTCGCTGTGCACACCAATTACCTGGTGTGTGTGCCGAACACCATGCAGGAGAGGGCGAAGGAAGAGGAGACTGCTTCCATCAGTCACATATGAACGGGACTCCGGTTCTTTGGTTTAAATCCATCAGTGAAACTAGTAACTTTGGAGGGGAAGTGGGGAGATTCAAACTTGTTAAGCGACACATTAAAAAAAAAACAATCATTCAGCTGATGGCCTCCAGTCAATGCTTGGAAAATTAAGAAAGAACTCTAACTGGTTACTTATTTCCTTGCAGATGCTAAACCCCTAGCTATTTTGTTAAAGGAGTCTAATATAAGGATAAACACTGAGGCTTGGCCCATTAATTTTCCTGTTTCCTTTTTCATGGGATAGTCGAGGGGTTGGTGTGTGCAGGTGGGTAAGGTGCACACCTGACTTCATACTTTTTATTTTTTCCAAGGTGCCTCTTGCTGGACTAATCTCTAAAGAATTGTACTTAATGGAATATTGAGGAATTCTAGCAAATATGTATCCTCCCTTCACATACTATTGTGAATTTTTTAAAAAGCCATTCTCCTATTTGAATTTGATGCTTTATATGCCATCATTAGATAAAGAAGTTCTGTGATATTTAAGCAGATTTTAATTTTAATTTTTTCTTTTTTCTTTTTAACATTTTTATCTCTTGCTTGTAACTTTGAGAAGACCGTAGCAGAGCTTACATAGTTAATAAAAGCAAACTAAAGCAAATAATCACCTTCTAGTACTTCTTTCAGCATATTCTAATTTTTTAATGGAGAAAATGCATTCTTAAATTAAATATGCATAATAAGGAACACTAATAATAAGAATAAAGTGGAATATATGAGAATGAATCTAGTGTTGTAAGCAAAATGCATTTGATTTTCTAAGGATAAAAGCTGGCTTGAATCGGTAAGAATCTGTGCAAAAAAGAAAAGCCTCATAATGTTCATAAATTGTCCATAATTGTATGGATTTTAAATATAAAAGTTGGCAGTGGCAAAAGCTAAAAGCCATTAGGAGAGATACTATTGTGCAATACAGTAGGAGCAGTAAGTCACAGTCGTATGAAAAAAAAAAAAACCTAGCTAGAGTTTTCTGAAATTTTGATAACCATACTTGAGACTTATCTTGATGTTTACTATAATGCATGCATTGTTCAGCATGGCATGGCCTGATGCATACATGAATCATATTTGAAAAGAGCTACTAATTAACATGAATAGTCTTCTGTGAAGGTCGTTTATTGCAAAGTTCTTTTTTTTTTTCTGTTTTTTCTTCCTAGCTGAATATAGATAGCTAAAGGAGTCCTCAGCAATAGCCATTAGTTTAAGAGACTAGTCAGTTTTCTCCCTGACATTGGGTTATAATTTTAAAGGCTTGTTTTCGTCTGCCAAGAAGCCACAAAAATAATATTTAAAAGCACAAGAGAGAAGAAGTCATTTTTCTCTTTTGAGCAGTGCATCCATTCATTTTTATTCTTTCATTAACTTATTATAGTATTTAAGAATTATTTAGCCCAATTGTTAGAGTTTATTTCAAACAGGATTGAGCAAGAGTTTTTTCTCTGAAAACAGGCTGGCTAATATTTTTCTAGGATTCACCAGGATGGTCTCTGAAATACTTTCCATAAAAGTAAAAGCCCTTTGAGACTTCTTTCTATTATTCCGCCCTGGAAGAACTTCTAGAACCTTCCACGATTTCAATGTGGGGTCCAGTAGGCTTTTCGGCTTAGATGTTTCAAGGTACTTAGCTAACATGAAGGAATTCCTAAGGATTGTTGGGAAGCAATGTCAGCCTACGCTGAAAATATCTGTCAGCTAAATGCCTTCAGTTGGAGCTTTGTCTCCATTTGTGACCAATAATTTTATATGTTAATTTGGCTAGGTTATAGTGCCCAGTTGTTTGGTCAAACTTCAGTCTCAGTGTTGCTGTGAAGATGTTTTTTAGATGAGATTAAGATTAAAATCAGCAGAATTTGAGTAAAGCAGATTACCCTCAATAATGCGTGTGGGTTTCATCCAGTCAGTTGATGATGGCCTTAAGAGCTAAGACTGAGGTTTTCCAAAGAAAAGGAAATTCTGCCTCAAGACTACAGTGTGGAAACACTGTTTGGATTTCAGACCTGCAGACTTTGGACTCCACATTGCAATACCAACTCCTCTCTGAATTTCCTACGTGACAGCTTGCTGTACAGACTTGCCAGCCCCCAAAATCTTGTGACCAATTCCTTAAAATAAATAATCTTTTTATTTCTCTATCATCTACCTATCTATCATCTATCTATCTATCATCTATATAATCTATCTATATCTATATCTATCATCTATCTATCATCTATCTATCTATCATCATCTATCTATATAATCTATCTATATAATCTATCTATATCTATATCTATCTATCTATCTATCTATATCTATCTATCTATATCTATCATCTATCTATCTCTGTCCTTTTGCTTCTGTTTCTCTGGAGAACCCTGACTAGTCCAATAAACCATTTAAGTAAAACTCATAGTAAGTTTATAGTACAAAACATGCTCTCATAACCACTTGGCCTCTAAAAGAGAACTAGATTTGGGGTCAGGTTTGCGTGATGCAACAAAGTGATTAAAGAGTCAATCACTTTGTGATTTTGCCTACATGATACAAGAAAACCTATTTGACACACATCCATTATTTTTACTGGTCCATCTCATTAGAATAAGTCCTTGAGAGTTTGTCAATTGTGTGCACTTTCTGATGGCTGAAAAGTCAAAGGGTTGAGTAGCCAGTGTTGGAATTTGCTGAATCACCCCAATGAGGCTTGGCTTTCAAAAAATCAAGCAGCCGTTCTCATATGTTTGTAATATATACCTTTTTTAATTAAGTGAGAACCATGTAAATGTTTTAAAAGTAAAAATTAAATAAAAGGCATCTAATAATCTCTTTAGCTTGCACACCATATCCCAACTATTTCACATTACGAGTTAGCCAAAGAAAGGGGCACAAGTGTGTGGGTGGAGGGGATGGAACCCCTCAGATGTCACCTTTCTTATCTTCCTGAAACCCACATTTGTGGAGTCAAAGTACAAAATCAATATGTTTATCAATGGTTCATCATGGACAAAGTGTCTTATTCAGTTCAGCTGTCATAAAAAAAAGTACCATAGAATGTTGGGCTTAAACAACAGAAATTAATTTTTTCACAGTTCTGGGCATGGGGAAGTCCAAGATCAAGGTCCAGCAGGTTAAGTTTCTTTTAAGGGCTCTCTTTCTGGCTTATAGTTGGCCACCTTGTTGTTTTGTCCTCATACAGCCTTTCTTCAGTGCCTGTGTGTGGAGGGGAGACCCATCCTTATCACCCCATTCCACCTTAATCACCTCCTAAAGACCCTAAAGTCACAATGTGACCCTAAGTCACCTTGGGCTTCCACATGTGAATTTTTGTGGGGAGACACAATGCAGACCAGAGCCACGAGGTACTTGGCATTGCACTCAGGATACTTATTTGTTGGTCACTGTCTCTCCTGGGGGTTGCAGTGTTGTGGGGGCATCGGGTACATCTACAAGTGTCTAACAACATGAGGCAGAATGTGATGAAGGCCAGAAGCAAGGATTATGAAGGATGGTCACATTCAGCTGCATGATCAGGAGAGGCTCCTGAAGTATGAGCCCTAGCCTTAGGCACTGAAGGAAGTGGGATTTTCATCCTTCAGAGGGTAAAGCAGGGTTTGAGTAAGACTGGCGTAAGAAAAGCAGGAGAGGAATCTGAGGATGACAATGGTCAGGGAAGACAGGCTGGCCTAAATTGTCTGGAGCTCAGTGTGTAGCAGGAACTGTGTAAGAAGAACAGACTGAGGTCAGAAAATGGAGGGACTGAAATTCCAGGGACTTGCTGGGAAGGTATTGGTGAGTCACTGAAAATTTTTGCTAGAGAGGTCCCGGTTATTTTATAAACTTCCTTTCACTGCTACTGAACACACTGCCTCATACATCTTTCCTGAAAAAGTCTGATTTTATCATTAAGAAACTGAGTCCTTCAAAATTGGAACATCTCCTCCCCAAATGGAACCTTGCCCTTGTGCAGAAACATGTCCATGAGGGATAAACCTGATGAGGGTTGAGAGGCAGTTAGGGGAAGGAAGTGAAGAGGTTCAGAATGAAGGATTTTCCTCAAATGAACAGCAGCAAGGATATTGCCATGTGTTTTCCTGTTTGGGAAGTTTGATTCTTCACGGTTTGTTTGACTATCAGAATGCTTCATGTTTTTATTTGTGAACATACATGGTGATCATCCTTAAGACAAAAAAATCTGATGGCAGGTCCCTCCACACCCTTGTTCAGAGCAGATGTTGCAATCAGACCTGGGCTTTCCATTCTCCCCTCAGAGATGTTGTAAACTGTGTTAAGAATCAACTTTCTAACAGTGTCCTGTTTCACATCTAACTTACTAAGGTATTTTGGAGGAAAGAAGTTGAAATAGACATATTTAATGGATTTGCAGATCATTGAGACAAAGCCGTCATCTGCATTGATGCAATTACTCACAGCCCAGGTGACAATCTAAACAAACACAACAGGGGAATCAAAAAGAAAGAGATGCACACACTCAGCCCAGCAATGTGGAACAGCTTTGTGGACCTATCTGGTTCAGAAACATGTGAACATTACTTTTCGTGTTGGAGAACCACAGACAAGCGATGAGAGAGGAGAGAGACAGCCCAAAGGCATTGTCTTCACTTAGGAAACAGCAGGGCTCAAGATTAAGGATCTTCAGCTGAGGAAGGAAGTTTTCCTCTCAGTGGGCAATGAACTTCTCTTGTCTCACTTCCCATCAAGGCAAGCGCTTCTCTCCAGCCTCCCTGATATGGGGCCATCTCACCTCTCCCTGACCTCCTCCTCAGGCTGAAGTTCGTACATTACAACTTGTTGTTTGGGCACTATTGGACATAACCTAAGTCTGGATGGCAGGGTGAAAATCGGATAAACAGCCACACTGACTCCAGGGATTTTTTTTCATGCAAACATCTGTTTCTTGAATTTGGCTACAGTAAAGCCTAAGAGAAGGGGGAATTTTGATTGATGACATAAGATCAAGAGATGCTACATCCTTTTTCTTTTTTTTCTATTTCAGAGTGTATAAAGCCTATCTCCTTCCAGGAGTAAAGGGAAGAAACCCTTTCCAAGTTTCCCCTGATACTGGGTTTATGCCCAATGGTCACGTGGCTTTTTCCGGTGCTTTGCTGCACTACAGATGTAACCTGCAAGAGCTCCATGCACGCATATAAAAATATGAACTTCGAATAAAGATGAGTAGAGCAATCAACATATATTTATTATGCACTCCTTATATGCCCCGCACTGGGTGACATTGCTAGGCAGGAAAATAGATATGAGGAGGGTGGAAAGAGAAAAAGGCCAGGAAAGCCCCCTAAAAAAAGATCCAGAGTTAATCAGTTAAAGCTCAAAAAGCCAGGAGCAACTTGGCCTGGAATGTTTGAATATTCCCCAGATAAAGGAGGGCACCTCAGCATAGCCCATGTCTTTATTGTGTTAATCATGCAGGCCCAGCTTATTCTTTAACTTTACCTATATGCTGTTGTTTTTTCTCCTTCAGCCCTAATCAAATAGTTTGCAACCTAGGCAACTAATTTAGCATGCAGGCCCAGCTGTAAACAACATAGTAAAAGGCAGGAAGGATTCCACCTTAAAAACAAGATTGTATTTTAATACCCAGGAAGTTAAGAAGTGAGATTTTTAATTTACTCTTTAGCAACAGACAATAACTCAGCCCACCTTGGGGGCTGGGCAGGCAGTCTTGTTTGATATGCTCCCAGACCAAGATGCAGGTATCCAGAGAGAAATCAGAGCAGGAAACTCCTTGTGTTAAGTTAATTCTAAGTATTCAAAGACCACTTAACAAATCTGCACCCCCAGCCCTTGGTCACATTCCTGAAGAATCCTTAAAAAGGGGAACCCAACCTTTCAGCACGCTCCTCTCTCTGAGGCTGCCCGCACTTTCTAAGTGTATAACCTTTTAATCTTAAACTTTCTCTCTCCAACCTTCCAGGGCGCCTCTCCTCACTGAGGTGGCCTGCACTTTTTCTCTCCTAAGTAACTTTAAATAAAACTTTTCCTTTCCTTCACTACTGTGTCTCTGCCCTTCAATTCCTTGTTGCAGCGGGGACAAGGACTGAGGAAAATACACAGTGCTCTCCCAACAATATTAAGGGTGGAGAAATGAATCCTTGCATTTAGGAAGTTTAAAGTTTTATAGGAAG
This sequence comes from Smutsia gigantea, assembly GCA_032199065.1. Lineage (NCBI taxonomy): Eukaryota > Metazoa > Chordata > Mammalia > Pholidota > Manidae > Smutsia > Smutsia gigantea. Next base: position 43,841 of record JAVSCE010018226.1, on the reverse strand, counting down.
TTGAAGTTATAAAGAACAATAAAAGACAACCTATGATTTGGTATTAAATTGTGAGGTACCAATATTCATAACTGTGGTTATTCGTAATAGGAGAAGACAAGGTGGGCTACTGGAACTGGTGAAGGCTTCAAAAAGGGACGTTCAAATTATGCAGGATCTAAGGTGCTGAGAATTCTGAGCAGGCAGAGCCTAGGCAAGAAGCATTTCCAGTGAAGAAAATTGCAGGCACTAGCAACAATAGTTATCATATCAGTTGATTGTCATGTCACTTGCTAAGAGCTAATTGCATGGAGCCTTGTTATCCCCATTTCCCGATGGGATGAGACTTAGTGACAGGTAAGTAACAGCTGCAGCAATAATAGTACCATGGATTTAGCACTTACCATGTCCCAGGAACTGTTCTAGGTGCTTTGCATATTTTAAATTATTTAAGCCTCCATAAAAACCCTATGAGGTAGGTGCTATAAAAATACCCACTTCAGGCATGAAGAAATTGAAGCACAGAGAAGTTACGTGACTAGCCCAAGGTCACACAGACAGTAAGTGGCTGACCTGGAATGACACCCAAGCCTCTCTAGTTCCAAAGCCCATGCTCACAGATACTGAATGCATAGTGAGAGCAGAAGTGTGGTGAGCAAAACAGCATTAACCTTGCATGAGGGATGAGTTTTCAAGTTGAGGAGGGGTGGAGAAGCATTATTCTCATTCTCAAATAATATTTAGTTTTAACTTGTGAGATCCCATAACAAATTTAAAGTGTGAATCTGAACACCAAAATTCAGGGTATGAAAATCATTTCAGGACACCAACACTACATAAAATATGCATCAAGCCCTTTCATTCCAGAAGGAAACTCATTGGAATGTTGGTGTCAAAACTTCCTAACAATCCCGCTCCCCAGTGCCATGGCCCCTGGAGAAAAGAGATGGAAAAGCAGATAAATGCCTCCCCATCCCTGTGCAGCTTGTTCTTTTATAAAGTATCTGTTATGAATTTAAAAACATTCCTTAGGTCTCTATACTAACCTTCTACACAGGCTTTGATCCCTGGAATTCAGTGAAGGTACAGGATTATATAAGCCCTCTTTGCATCTCTTGGTGGAACAACTAACCTGGAAAAAAATATATGATATTAGGTTGGTGCTCAGAGCAGGCCATGAGGAGAGTGGAAGTGATGTAATCAGACAGGATCCTTTTTCCTTATCAGAATGCTTAGCTCTTATAGATACCATATTGCTAACTTCCCATTAGTAATAATTCATTTCTTTGGGCTTGGTTCCATAATAAAGCCAACAAATCTTCTAAAGGAAAAAGTATCTAATCCAGTAGTTTTCAACATAGACTCTGAAACTGAATAATTTATTTTCCTCAAATGAATTCTTAATTATTACCTCAATATCTAAGATAAATTATTGCCTCAATATCTAAGATAGTCGGGGGAAATTTGGAGCCAGTAAATGTAGGGAGTTCTTCCTGCTGGCTTAGCCCCTGCTTTGTTCCCTACATTAGCCCCGGAGCCACCCCCACTGTCTTTGGACTGTAGAACTTCATATGAAACCTTTCACTCATCTAGAATGCAAGTAACAATACCTGACTAACCATTGGCTTAAACAAAAAAGTTTTCACTTTTCTCATAAAAATAGAAGTCTAAAGGGAGCGGGAGGCCAGTGTTGGTTCAGTGGCTCAGAAATCTGAGAGCCAATGTCTTTATGATTTTCTTGATTTTTGCCTTATGATCTAAGGAAGGTTGCTTTAGCTCCAGACATCACATTTTTGCTCAGGACAAGATGGAAGGGCAGTGTCAGCCATATCTGTTCCCTAAAATCCAGAAGATAAAGGCTTCCTGGGAATTTCCAGTTAGGTCTTATTGACCTGAAATATGTCACATGGCCACTCAAAGATGCAAAAGATTCTGGGAAAACAAATATTTAGTTAATTATATTGCCACCCCAAAGAATATTGGAGTTCTATTCTCAAGGAAGAATATGGGTGTGGCTATTTGAATAGATAACTAACAGTATAGGGCATGGCCTGATTGTTCTTTTTATATACCTCATGAAGGAAAACATTACATTTTAATGTTTTTATGATGGAACTTGTGTGTAAAATTAATTTATCCTGGGAAACTAGTGACTTCCATTTCTATGGGAGCAAGAGTTGTATGAGTTCCTGTAGGTTGCTGATGAAGCACTGATACTGAGAGAGGACAAAGGTATAAAAAAAGGTGATAGAAAAGCATTAAAGATAAATTACTGACAATTCATAGGGCATTCCATACAGTTTCGAACAAGTGTTCATAATTTGTCTAGTAGGATATCAGATATTCTGAAACAATGAGCCTAATATGATGCAGCTTCTTAAAAAATAGTATTTGTCACAAGTGTAAGTAGTATGGCTTATTCAAACAAATATATTTGCCTGATTATCCAGAAAACTGATTTGTTGAGGCAAACTGAATTTATTAGATATATGATAGAGGTAACAGTAAAACGTGTTTCAACACACATACACACAAAGCTATAAAGATAAAAGCTAGTCCACCTGTTCCATCAATGCCTTTCTGCTAAGAAGTGAATTTTGCTCCCATGTCTCTCCTTTCCTGTTAAACAGATAGTCAGGGGACAGTTTATCATATCTGTTTTGGGCTATAGTTATGAAATATTTTCAGTGGAGACTATGAATGAGCAGGGACTTGTCCTGAAAAACAGAACAAAAAGAAATTATTAATCATGTTTCCCTTTGTATATTTAGCGTTTTGCTTCTGAAGGGAGTATTAGTCCACTAAGAGATGCATAATTAGGAGATATGCCAGATGGGTGATCAATGTGACTTTAAATTTTTATAGAGAGAGAACAAGAGCTGTAGCTTGGACTTTTTTTAAAAAGATATTTTAGTTCTGTGTACTTAAAAACAAGTATCTTGCATTGGGAGGTTACTGTCTTTTATGCAAGGATGTTGAATTTGTTTTTAAATCTCCCTTCTATTTTTTAAAAGCTGGCCTGATGGAATGGGACACCTGATGGGCTTACCAAATGGATGAGAAAAGCTAACCTGGGGACATAGGAGCTGAGGTTCTCTGCAAGCTGAGGGTTATTTTTTTTATCATAATCATCATTACATATTTTTTAAAAAACCTTGAATTCCACTTCTTTTCCTTGTTTTCTGATCAGTTGAGATTTACTTGTTCTTTCTGCTCTCAGAACAGAAGGATATCTACTCCTAAATCCCATATGTAAGTGCAGGAAGTGAGATCTTCAGCCACAGGTTGCTGCTTGGCCAGTGAGATGGACCTGGCGGAGAGACCCCCTGAGAAGATCAGGAAATGGGACAGACACCCCGAGGGCAGTCTATTTAAAACTGTGGGTACTGATACATTAGGGAGCCAGGAAATCAATCAAGAGGGTCTGGCCACATAGTATTTCTTAACCAAATATAGCAGCACAGAATAGAATAAAAAATATAAACATGAGCCACGGGTGGTAAGAGCATATATGACTTATGAAATTTTTGTTTCAAGAATGCATGTATGTCCTTACATAGATCATATTTCTTTACATGGGTAATGATCAAAACAGTTTGAAAAATTCTGCTGCGGGGCCAAGTGTGAGAGGACAGGTGCTCTTTAGCTTATAAGCTCCATTGGAAGGAGAAGTAGGATGTGTGGTCTCTGGGCTTCTCATGCCCTTGCGAATTCATACCATGGTTAGTAACGCATTTAACTGTGGGGGTATACATCTTCTTTATTTTCACATCCGTATTCTTCCACACAAAGTTGAGAAAGTTTTTGCCAAGTTGCTCATCTAAAAATACCATGTGGAATTTGATTAGGTTTGCATTACATTTATGAAATAATCTGGGGGGAGAACTGACATCTTTACTTAGTTGTAAACCCAAGTGTGTGGGGCATGTCTACAAATATTCTAGTCTTTTTCTGTGTTGCTTAGCTCTGTTCAAACTATTTTTTAGGAAAGCTTTTCACTTTTTACTTTCTTGTTGACTCATGTGTTTGGCATGTGTGGTTCTGTTGTGAATATATATCTATTGACACCTTTTTCTCCAGATATGCTGAACTCTCAGGCTCACTGAACTTTTGGATCTCCTCAGTGCATTCCTGCCTCTGCTCCTGTTGTTCCACACTGCAGAAGGCCTTTCCCTGCATGTCCTGAGGCATGTCACAATGTCGTTATATTATGGCTAGCTGCCCCGCCCAGCAGAGCTGTCTCTCAGGGGGACCGCTACAGTCTCCTCCTATCTAGAGACTCAGCTTCCCCTCTTACCCACCCACCATTCTCTGCAGAGCCACTGGGGTGACCTTTAAACACATAAATCAGATCAGGTCACCTTCCTCCCTAAGACGTCTAGTGGTTTCTATTGCCTTTACAAAAGTCCAAACATGTTTCAAGACCCACAAGGCTCCCCAGGATCTGGCTGCTGTCCACTTCCTCTTCCTCATCTCTGGAAGTTTTCCTCCTTGTTCAGTCACGCTGGCTTTCCCATAGACCCTCAACACTTCATGCTTGTCCCTGATTGGCCTGTTGGCTGACATCCTTCCTGGGATCCTAGGATGCTCCTGCTCCAGATGTTTACATGGCTGGCTCCTTCTTGTCATGTGGACACCAAATACATTTTTTATTTAATTTTGATTTTGTGAGGCCTTTTCTGAACTATAATATAAAGTAGTGCTCTCTATACATCTAGTCACTATCCCTCATTTCTCTTTTTAAGACTTTATAGAACATGCTGTTTTCTTATTGCTGTTTTATCATGTTTTCCACTCTCTTACCTCCCCACCGCTCACTAGAATGCAAACCCCGTGAAAGTAAAGACTTTGTCAGCTACTGCTAGATCTCCCCAGCCCTACCAAGGCACTAAATAAATATGCATTTAATTAATGGACAGTCCCATAACTAGATACTATATTAAATACAGAGTACAGAAGAAACACTCAGTCCTTCTCTTCAGAAAGTCTACGCTCTGAAGGTGGTAATGCTGTGTGAATTACCCACTCAGTTTTGGGAAATCATTTTATTGTGTGTGTGTGTATGTGTGTGTGTGTGTACACAGCAGGGCTCTATGGAAGGGAGCCCTTTAGAAATTATTAAGAATATGTTTTAACTGTTAAGGATACATTTCAACTCTTAAGAATATGTTCATTGTTAAAGATGTATTTCAATTTGATTTTACAGTGTGTTTTGAAGGCTTTGCTGCAGGTAAACTGGATATTATGGAGAAATACCCATATAAATAAAGCAGTCTCTATCCTTGAAGGAGAATGTTTTCAGTGCGATAGAGACCTGTAAATACACGGTGAGGCAGTGGGCTTGAAAAGTGGTGGAAATGATGGTCTGTGAGGCAGTCATGGGACCTGGAGCTATGCATCAGGCTGTCCCCATAGAGTAATGATCATTCATTGCCTTTTCAAAGTAAACCATTAGCGACCAAGCGTGCTTTAATGTATTTAAACTCATTTTGGATGAATTTGACATTCTTCCCCTAAAAGAAGTGATGGTAATTTGATCTATAATTCAGAAGCAAACCCAGAGAATGAATGAGCCTTTCTAAGGACAGTCCCGTGGTATGTCTGGAAATGAATATAATGTGAATGAGATTAAAAAGCTTCCTGGCTCCAAAGTAGCAGGCCATCTTGACTTGCCACACCTCCAGCAGCTGAGACAGAATTTGAACCTGTGGCCCAGCACATTGCATGTGTACCACTACCTATCGCTTGAGTCCACCTGCCTGAGGAAGCCTCAGCTTTGAAACAGGATGCTGTGTCCGTGTAGAGCAGCGCCAGGGTGTAGAGGGGGCCAGGTGCATCTTCCCTTTGGACCCTGCTGTTTACCACCCTTCCATGTGAATTAACTTGACACTTATAAAAGCCACAGAATCTCTTCTGGAATAGATCCTATGTGGAATGGGTGTAGAAATCTCAAGCAAAGAGGTGGAGGATAGGAAATAGAATAAACACAAAGACAAGCTCATCAAGCAACATAGAAGGGCTGCTACCTCAGGACCTCATCAGTGGTTGGGGGCCTATTAGAAGCCTAGTGCATGTTAGTCTAATGAATGAATGATCCTGGATTTGAGTAGAGGTCATTTTCCTAGGAGGAATGATGAAGGTGCAGCGCCTGGCTTACTGGAGACGTTTAAGAACCTGGTGCTCTGGATATTAGTGGGGACAGTCTTCTGGCCCTGGCCCACAGTATCACTTCTTGAAGTTCATTTCAAAACCACTGCTATGAAGGTGTGATTACATGAACAGTGTCTTGAGTTGTCAATTAAGCACCAAGTATTTTGTAGGGGAGTGGGGGACTGCCATGTCTCCAACACAGAAGGAAAAAGTGGTCATGACTTGGCCTTTCTGGGCCACAAGTTCCCAATCTGGTGTTCTGTGAATCTAACACACAGCTCCGGACTATATCATTTAGGCTTCCCTCTTCCCAGCCCTCGGGACAGCTTGGCTGAAGGCTGGAGAGCTGCTCCCCACCCCTCCCCTCTGCTAACTTCTCATTACCATTCTGTCAACAATAGCCAAGTTAGGTCACAGGCTGTGGGGTCAGGGGACCTCTGTGAGAAAGCCTGAGTCTGCGGTGGCCTGAACCTTGTCACTGCAAGCCAGGTCTCTGGGCATAACATTCCACTAGACTGTCTACTCCTTTGTAAAGCTAACTCCAGAAGTGTCATTAGAAAAAAAACCCCCACTCTAATGCAAACAAAAATAAGCTGGGCCCTTGATCCTCATCTGGAGTGGGGTTTTCAAGGGTCCCCTTTATGTGGTAGTGCCAATGTCCCCCAGGAATTCTTGGATAGGTATACATCAGAAGGCCTTCCCTATATACCAGCCACACTGTGGCAAGATGGCTCAAGAGATTCCTTCCTCTGTAATAGCATTCTGTTCTGTAATGAAACTTTATTAAAAAGTCTTAGTCGAACATCCACCATTCTGGAATCCCTCTTCTTCTTTGGCCCCCTGCCCTTACCCAAAGACCATACCCAACGACCTCCAAGGTGATACATGACTTTGACTTATCCTGTGCTGGAGGTCTCTTCACTGACTGTGTGCTCAGTCCTAACTGTATGGGGTACTATTTTACCAGATGATCAAAATTATTTTAGGTTATCAAAATAGCTAATATACTAAACAACTTTCACCAAAGTATAAATACATATCTGGTTATAAATTTATGTGGTCTCTTTCCCATAAGGCATACCTGAAATTATTTTAAGTCCTCCAAACTTTAATTAAGGAAGAATGTTGAATAATGGGAATTCCAGCTACTGAGAGACACTATAGGTGTCTTCCCAGATCACACTGTTTTGGACACTGCTTACCTTTAGTATGTATACAGATCTTATCATTTTTATTTGGAAGCCATCTAAGCCCCTTTAAAAAAGTATAAAATTGAACTGTCTAGGGTTTTCATGAACTGTCTTTGGCAAAGCGTCTAAGAGATGATTAGAGAAATTTTTGTGCAGTCAGTGAGGATAGACTTAAAGGGAAATTTGCTAATGAGACAGCCTCTGCATATAGCTGTGTACAGATGGGTCCATCACCTCATACACCTGGCCACACCCACATGTCACAAAGCAGAGAGAGATTATGATTCTTACAGGCTTTCAACAACTAAAGGTAATTAACTCTGCAACGGGGGTTTATATTAACAAACAATAAAACCAGATACAGAGGACCTCTATCTCTGCAAATATTATACTAATATGTAACTTGTTAATTTCCTTTTAATTTCTCTATAGGAATTTTGAACTTGAACTGCTGTAACGTCAAAGGAAAGGAGGAAAGTCTACAAGAGTTAGTATCACTGGCAAGTTTTCAAGTAATTCCACTAGTAGTGCCCCATTCCCCTCCTCAGCCACCAAGACTGTATTAGGTTGGACTATATGAAACTGCTGTTTTTGTCAGTCAAAAACAGTTGACTATCAGCGATTTCATATGGCTCACCTAATCTGGTATTGCACATCCTGAGAATACTCTGAGGCATCCCAGCAAGCATCATCCTAATGCATCAGGAGAAGCTGTTCAGTAGCAATTCGTGCCACCTTTCCCACATAGAATTGTGTCAAAGGAATGAATTTTCTCCTTCTTCTAAATATTGCCTTTTAATAAACCCCCCTAATGAAATGAGTTTCTAACTCAATGTTTAAACCATGGCCTTTGTTAATTTAGTTTTTATTTAGCCTTTTATTTATTAATTTAATCTTTTTCTTTAATAATTAGAACTCAGCTGCCATTCCAACATACTGATGGCAACCTAGAACATGGGAGAGGGTCATCCAGGGTGGGAACTTGCTGATTTGGGGGAAATCTGCTACCCAGGTGGGTATGGAGAGGACAGTCCAGTAGTACAGGGACACTGACTGGGGGCAAGAACCTCAGTCCTAATTCTGAATAATGTTGGTGCCAAGACATCTGATCAGTTGCTTAGAGTATAACAGCCAGGCATTAAGGTGTGGGTCAAATACTATGAGTTAAGCTGGCTTTTAGTGTTCATCCAGAAATCTTTCCAAGGGTGACTGACACATGTGGTTAAATCTAGGGGTGGAGGGGAAGGATTTAAGTCCAGAGAAGAGAGGGGTTAGAACCAGGGAGTGTTTTATGCCCTAGTCAGTAGGTTGGGTTGAGGATATGTCTTCTGGTACAAGAACAGAGTCCTCAGCAGGGCAAGCAAATAGAATGAAGGCTTCTTTCTTGGAAGGCTCAAGTCCCCAGGCAGACACCCAATCTCAAGATGAAGCCGACATAGTAGGTTCAGCTAGAAGTCCAGAGCTACTCAAGCACCACACTCTTCCTCAGCAAATTTAGGGCCCACATACTTTTTGGCTGATAAAGAGATCTGGAGGTGAGACCAGAGACCAGATAGATGAGTCTGGGTTTTGGGATTCAGAGCCTAGGAGAGTATATCAAGTTCAAATCACTGTACAGAGACCATTGCTTCTTGCCAGTGAGAAACAGGCTGCAACCTGAATGTGGAGACCATCAATAGATCTGGTTGCAAATTCCTAGGGATTAAAGATACAGAGGAAACCAAGGTAGGGGCTGACACCCTTGGCTCATATTCACACTAAGCCACAGTGTTGAGCTGCATGTTGTCAACTATATTTTGAGTAACAACTATGTTCCATGTATCAAATTAGGTTATTTAATTCCCTTAATTCTCAAGACAACTTCGTGAGGATAGTTTATGATTTCAATCTTAGAGATGAGAAGACAGGGAGTAGAATAATTTATCCAAGGTGAATTATTGGGATAATCACTTTTATTGGAATAATAATTAGTGGAACACAAACTCAAATCTTCATGTTTCTTTAGGGGAAGGTATATTTCTCTCCTATTGCTGCTGTCGCAAATTACTACAAACTTAGTGGCTTAAAACAGCACACATTTGTTCTCTTACAGTTCTGGAAGTCAGAGTTGAAAAGGCTGGCTCCTTCTGGAGACTTAAGGGAGGAATTCGTTGCCTGGCCTAGTTTAGCCTCCCGAGGCCACCTGCATGCCTTAGCTTGTGGGCGCCTCCATGCATCCCTCCAGCCTCTTGATTCTGGCTTCGTACCTCCTACTATAGATTCAGTTCTCTTGCATCCCTCTTATATGGAGTCTTGTGATTAGATTGGGCCCACCTAAATAATCTCCCCATCTTAAGATCTTTAATTTACCACATCTGCAAAGTCCCTTTTACCATATAAGATAAAACATATGCACAGATTCTGGGGATTGGATGTAGTCATCTTTGAGGGGAGGGGGGCATCATTCTGTCTACCACAGTTCTGTTCTGAGCTGGGAAGGTGAAGGCGGCCAGGCAGAAGGGACAGTTTTCACTTTCTCTGAGGCTGATGTGGATTAGGAACTGGGAGCAGAGAGCCCCTCAGCTTTCAGGAACTTTGTGGAGGATGCCTGCAGGAGAGGAGTTTCAGTGGGGAAGGACCACTGGCTGAGGGGTCTATAAGCCACCTTGAGCAGCAGTGACCACAGACAGAGGGCAGGACTGGCTCCCTGCAGAAGCACCTTGGAGCTCAAGGAAAAGCCATAAAGGGGATGAGAAGGATGCAGAAATGCCCACACACTCCCATCGCTTTCTGGAAACATATTCTCCAGGATTCTGGTGGGACCTCACAGAGTAGGGGAAGGGGCTTCCCAAATCACTGAGATTGAATATCTGGTTGAGCTGACCAGTAAGGTCAGAAACAAGATTAAATATCATTTCAAGAGTTTTTAAAACCATGTGACATTGGACTTTAGTATTGGGGTTTTAAAGCCATACCTCTTGGAGTTAGAAACTTTTGCCATAGCCATAGAGATGGAGGGGCAGGTGAGGGCAGAGAACAGGTTTCTGCCAGGGTGCTCCGAGCAATCTCTATAGCTGGCACTAAAGACGAAGGGCACCTTACTTCCAAATGCTCCTTAGTTCCGTCTAAGCCTAAATCAAGCAACCTGCCAATTATTCAGGCTCCATCCATGGCAGATATTATCTGAATAACAATAACCATATTAATACATATATCTAACTAGGGTGAGGGGGGGATAAAAATGTGGTAGGGTCTTCCCAAGAGGAAAATTAATTTCTTTTTATAATCCACTGTCGTTTATTTCACATATTCATGACCCACCCAGTATGTTTTTTCTTTATGACGAGCCATAAAAATGACAAAATACATTAGCCAAGTTCTTCGTTTCTGCTAAAATGACCATATTCAAAAATAATAACAGAGACTTGTATCAGCGATGCAAAAGATGCATGAAGTAATTGGGGCTTAATTTGTACACAAACTGTCAAGGCAGTTTTCCTCACGGCCTGCATCTTCTGAATTCATTAGTCTCTAATTACGGCCAGTGGGGACCAGCAGTTAGAAGGTTAAAGAGGTTCTGACAGGCCTAATCATTGCTCAGGAAGCTGAAAATGTATGCAAAGTCTCAGCAGATGGGGTGAGAGCGGCTTCTGCCAAGTGATAACTGTTATTCCTTTGCACCTCCAAAGCTGTCATCCTAATAGGCACATTTTAAATTTATTAATGCTCTAGTTACAATGCATACACAGTCTCTAATGGTATGTCATTGTGAGTATATAAACTGAGCAATTAACACATATTACCTGGTAATGGTAAAATTATTTGTTGCCTATTTGATTTTTTCTTTCTTTTTTTTCTTTTTTGGTTGTGTCCTATTCTAGCAAGAACGTCCCAGGAAAAGCTTCCCTTTGCTAAAATGGAAGCAAAGCTATATTGTATATGGATTTCTCTTTTTACGCAGATACTACAGCCAATCTGAATGCCTTTGACCAGGCTTTACTCGACCTGTCTCATCCATCACCGATTTCTGGCCTCTCACATCAGAATCCAGCAGTTAAAAACAATTTGGGTGAGATGCTTGATCAGACTTCTGGGAAGAGGCAGAGGACTCCAAGCTTTGATGAAATAACCTTTCAGAGTGAGAAGGAACCCAGAGCCATATTTCTCATTTGTGACTTTATACTAACTCATAAAACTAGAGGTAGTGTGTACCTTGCAATTTCCAATTCAAAAGTCATCAGTGTCTTATCGTTCTTTGGTGGCCTCCCTGACTTTCATCCTGATTGCTTTAAAGGTAACTTATCACCAGAAGGAAGTGTCATCGTTGTTGTTTTTCAAACAAACAAGGTCCCTTGTCTTTCCAGTGGCTAAAGGCATGCCATGGGAAGGGCCTTTAATTAAATGCAGGACTTAGCGCAACAATTGTTGGCATGAAGAAGGCCCCAGAAATGGAGGCAGGTGGGATGGACAGTCCTTAAATTGTAGGCTTTGTCAGGACTACAAGGTTCATAAGCAGTCCTAATAGCATGATAAGGTGTTATCTCAGCAACAGGGCAATTATCTGTCCAGCGACTGACCGCCACTCTCTGCACCCACTAGCCCATGTCAGCTAATTGATTTACACCGTACAGAAGTAATACAACAAGAAAAAATGTTGCAGAGACTTTATGTTCATTTAAAAACTGTGATTCCATTTCCCTACTAGGTGATCTGCTTGAGTTTCTTTATATCGTACAGAAAGATATCCAACTCTTAGGTAATAAGTTTTCTTTGCCTGAGACCAAATCCCACCTGTTGTAGGATTGGTGACTGGAAAAATAGCCCTAGTGGATTAACAGACATGAGCTGTGTGACCTCGGGCAACTGTCCTCATTTCTCTGAGACACAGTTTCATCATCACCACAGTGAGAAGTTGGCATGGACCTTCTCTGGCCTCTAAGATCTTTCTCGGTTCTGGAAGCCCACAGTTCTGTGAACTCAGGTGCCGTGAGGCCAGGACTAGATCATACAACTGCACCAGAGCAATAGTTAGGAGTGGTTCCAGTCTTTTGGCTTCCAGTTCTTATTTTCAACTCAGAGGTTTAATCTGGTTTCTGGCCATCCTGTTTTTTTGTAACTTTCTTTTATATGTGCACAGTAGAATTTTTCTGGCCCCTTTGCTGTTTGATATATCCATTCATTTCCAGAGATTTAAAAATATGGTTTCGTTGTGGAAAGCAGTATGGAGGTTCCTCAAAAAACTCAAAATAGAAATACCATTTGACCCAGGAATTCCACTCCTAGGAATTTACCCTAAGAATGCAGCAGCCCAATTTGAAAAGGACAGATGCACCCCTATGTTTATTGCAGCACTATTTACAATAGCCAAGAAATGGAAGCAACCTAAGTGTCCATCAGTAGATGAATGGATAAAGAAGATGTGGTACATATACACAATGGAATATTATTCAGCCATAAGAAGAAAACAAATCCTACCATTTGCAACAACATGGATGGAGCTAGAGGGTATTATGCTCAGTGAAATAAGCCAAGCCGAAAAAGACAAGTATCAAATGATTTCACTCATATGTGGAGTATAAGAACAAAGAAAAAATACTGAAGGAACAAAACAGCAGCAGACTCACAGAACCCAAGAACGGACTAATAGTTACCAAAGGGAAAGGGACTGGGGAAAATGGGCGGGAAGGGAGGGATAAGAGGGAAAAAGGGGCATTACGATTAGCAGATGTAATGTTGGGGGGGCACGGGGAGGGCAGTACAACTCAGAGAAGACAAGTAGTGATTCTATAGCATCTCACTACGCTGATGGACAGTGACTGTAATGGGGTTGGTGGGGGGGACCTGATGAAGGGGTAGTTTAATAATCGTAATATTGCACATGTAATTGTAAATTAATGATAATAAAATAAATTATATTAAAAAATAATAATAAATAAATAAAAATATGGTTTCGGCATCTCTTTAATGGGAATCCAGTGACATGCCACATCATGCCAGGTAAGCTGCCACTGCAGGGAAAAGGGACGCCCTGTGGGCTCTGTGGACAGTGAGCATGCCAGGTCTGCCACACGGCACCCCTGCGGCTGTGAGGGCAGCCCCCAGGCCTTGGACTGCCCTCTGCCCTCAGCCTCCGCAGCGCCCATCTCCCTGTCTACAGAACGGAAGTGCCCGGTGACTGCTCCCTTAGGTCTGTTCTGCAACAACGTTTGATGACTCTCATTCACCCTGAGGAAAAGGAATTTCCTCGAAATTAGAGCCTTAGAAGCCAAACGATATTTAGAGGAACCAGCAAGTAAAGAGACCAGGCTCCTGAAAGCCCTGTGCAGAGCAAAGTTTGCCTGGGGAAGCCTTGTCATTTGTGCATGGCTAGCCCTGGTGTGGGGCATGACTTACTCTCCAGTAAAAGGAAAAGTGTTGGTGAAGATTATTAGCCGAAGGAAAAAAAATTGGCCTTGGGACACAGTCTCTCCTTCCTGGGTGCCCAATCGGACTCGCCTAAGCTGTCCTGGGAGGAGTGCGGCAGCTTGCTCTGCCCCTCAGGTGAAGGCAATGTGGCTGGAGAGGGGATCGCTGGCCCTGGGAGCATTCCCAGCCTCAGGCAATGACGTTTCCCCAAGAATGAACAACCTCCATCAGAATTGCTGGAGAGCTTGTGAAAAAGTCAGATTCCTGGGCTGCATGCTAGACCTATGTCCTCAGACCCCAGGGGACTGAGCGTGAGGACCTCCATTTAAAAAAAAGTATCTCAGGTGATTATTCTGCACACATGAAGTTGCAGAACCGAGGTTCCAGAAGGCCAGGCTGCCTGGTGTCCTTCCACCCAGGAACAGTGCCCTTCATTTTCCACTCTGTTGACTGACCACAGCCTCCTGAGGGGAAGGCAGGGTGCCCAGCAAAGAGGCTTTTCCCACGGGGCCTTGCCAGGAGCGAGGACACAACCGCGAGCTGCAAGGCAAGGTTGTGGCAGAGATCCCATCCTCCCAGCCTAGGGCCATTTTCCATAACTGGAGAGTCTGGTCAGCTTTCTGGATCTAAATCACGTTTGCCCAGAGCCTCAGTTGTTAAGTTTCAGCAGGCTTCAGTTGTAGGGTTTCAATAACATGTGGGGGGGTCCAGGAAAAGTTTCCCAGTTCCCTGCACTCATACTTACACACAATTTGCCCACCTACAGCCAGTGACACATGTGCAAAAGACCCCAGGTCACTGCAGGTCCCTGGAACTGTGCAACCTCAGAGTTACTCAAGCCCAGGGCTAACCTTAGGAAAGAAGAAAATGATGAGTGGAAATCTGTTAGTATAATTTCCACAGTCAGCTCTGGAGAACAATTACCTGGGGCACTGGAGTGTGGTCATGGGACACAGCCTGCACCCAGACTGCCTCGGTTCACATCCTGGCTCTCCCTCATGTCCACGGATCCATGGGCAAGATGCTTAACTTTCCTGTGCCTCAGTTTCCTCATTATAGGGAGAACATAATAGTACACCCAGTCTAAGGTTGTTCTAAGGATTCAAAGAGTCAATAGAGGTAAAGTTCTTAGCAAGCACTGGTTAAACGTTAGCCACGGGTAACGCTGGATCGTCTATGAGCCCACGTAGGCATGTGATCTGTGTAGTAGCAAAGGACCCAGAGCTCAGAAGCGCCCCAGGCTGTTTTGAAATTCTTAGTGATTTTTGAACAAGAACCCCACATTTTCATTTGTGCCGTACTCCACAAATTATGTAGCTAGTTCTGCCTATAAGGCTGTTTTGCTAAAATCTGGTCTATATAATGTTGATACTAAAATGACCAACCTTAGCATAAGCCTCTCCAGAAAGGTCAAACTTTCCCCACGAAAGAATTTGTTTTAGAGTTGGGCTAAATAAATATGATATGCACATTTGCATGGAGCCAGTGATTACTTGTCTTTAATGGGAAAATTTAATGATAATATTGCTCATTTCTATTTGTGCTTCAAAGATATAGCATTAGTTGGACTCCTATAGTTGGTAAACATTAAAATGAACAGTAGTCAGATCTTAAACTTTCAAAATCATAGTATGATTCTAAATTTCTTGCATGAATTTCTAGTGTTTTTAATAGAGTCATCATTTCTCTCTAAAGATGGAGATAATATATTAGTTTTCTGCATTCTCCAAAGTGCCCATCATAGTCATGGGCAACTAGTGATTAGTTAGTAGCTAATTTTACAGATGACCAATAAGATGATCTCTCACCTCATGAGTGCTGGTAAGCATATCGGGGTAACAATGAAGTCAATATACAATCAACCCCTTTCCCCCATTACGTATCTTCATTGTGCTCAGGTCATGAGCTTTGGTTAAAATTTAAGAACCAGGTTATATGGGGGATGATACTGTTTATTTCTGTGGAAATTGCTAGCAAATGATCTTTCTTGATAATATTCCTGCTATGGACCCTTATTAAATTCCATTATATCAACGCCACATGGGACTTCAGAATCCTTTTCTCCAAGCCTCATTTTGCACTTGAAGTGGCTGATGCCCACAGAGGTAGTGATATCTGTCAGTCCCACAGATACTGGTGCTTAGCAAGAGGTTCGCCAGTGTCTTAGGTCTTTGGACACGGGTGATGCATATGGTGGGGCAGAGTCCCAGGGCACAGACAAGTTATTCCAGCCTGGACAATCCCTTGCTGATGGGCTGGGCCTAGTACAGAGGACTGGTGTCAACTACCTCATAGGATAGTGATAAGGATGTCTCAGTCCCAGTTCAGCTTCCACTAGCACTGTGGAACTTGTGGGGGCAGAGGCTTGCATTTCTTTAATGTTTTCTCTCTCCCAGTTCGTATCTTCACTTTATCCGCACATTCTGCATTGCAAGTATGCCTTCAAAAATTTGTTTCCATATTTAGCGTAGCAGCCTCTGCACCTAGTATTTCATTGTTGGCAGTCATCGTTTCTGGTGCTGGGGAAAGTGAGTCCCGTCTAGCTGCAAGGAAAGGATCTGGGATACCCTTGAAGGCATTTGCTTAGCCCAAGGGGAGGGTGCAATGGGTGTATAGTTTTGAAGCTTCAGAGCCTTAACTATAACCAGGAGCCCTGCTTCCCCAGATGCCCTTAGCATCTTTAGAAATTGGTGCCCAGTTTCTTTTCACTTGCTGTCTTCCTTGAGAGACATCCCTCCCTCTCCCCCACTCCTTTCTCTCTGGCCAGACACCTCAGGGAAGAGACAAAGGCCTGCGGAGCGTGGGGCCCTGGTATGTTGTGTCAGTTACCCTGCGAGAGAAGCAGCAGGCCTCCAAGCAGCCCATTTGTCCCCCTGCCAACATGGCAGGAGGTGGGCGTCAGCACATGGGCCTGGGGGCCCTGTTCCTTGGCAGTCAGACATTGTGATTTTTTCAGAAGGTCTTTCTCTTTAGTTGCTACCTGTCAGGTGAGGGTGTAGAGAGCCTGGGGCATCAGATTTCTGTCTGCCAGATGGAGTTGGGCTAACAAGTGAGGTTGGGGGTAAATTAATCACTACATAGATTCTGGTTGTTCACTTGAAGGTGTGAGGCAAACACGGGTCCTTCGACTGGGCTGGGAGATAGGGTCAGTGTGAGGGGTGTGGAGAGATGAGAGCAGATCCTCATGGTGTCGCTGGCAAGGCTACACTTTCAGGGGAATCAGAGCCCCTTCCTGGGTGTGGGGATCTGCGACACAGAATGTCCTGTGGCTTGCTGGCCTCATCTTACGGCATTCTTCAGAGCTGTGAACAATCTGAGCTAAATCTGGACAGGAGTGAGGCTCTGAAAGAGACTAAGGCTTTCTCAAGATAAGAGACCTTCTCCAACACTGAAAATCTCAGAGACACTTGGCCTTTTCTCTTGCCAGTTGTGTGTGAACTCTGAGAAGTCACCTCGCCCCATTTGTACCTCAGTTTCATCATCTGAATGTGGAGATTAAGTCATGGGGTTGTTGAGTCGTCCAAATGAGATTATAAATGTAAACAGCTTAGAATAGTGCTTGGTTCACTGTGAGATCTTGATAAACATCTGATTGTTTTTATCATTATTGGTGTGTGTGTGTGTGTGTGTGTGGTTGTGACAGCACCAAAGATGTCACAGACACTACAGGAGGAACAAAGTCTTAATATTTTGAATAGACAGAATGGAAGGAGAGAAACTGACCCCTTGCTCTGAGATCCTCCATCCTGATGGGAAAAGGAGGTAGCAGTTATCATGCTTAAGAGAAATATTCCAAGAATCAGAACCTTACATAGCAGGACAATCCTAATCCCACACTGGCTCAGGTGGTCACTTATCAAGTGTATAGTGAGCTCTCACAGGGCATAGAGCTGTGGACCTTGCACAGTCATTCATCCATTCATTCATGCACTTAACAAATGAGAGAATTAGACTCTAGTTGGGTGGTAGACAATAAACACGTAAACGTGATTATATAATATACTACTAGGTGGTGAGTATATGAAATACAACAAGGTGTAAGGATAAGTATTATCTGAGAATGGGATGGCCTGGGAAAGCCTTTCCAGAAGACAACATATCTGAATAGAGACTTGAAGGAGTGGAGCAACAAGTTTAGAGGCAGGGGAAACAGAAGGCACAAAGGCCTTGATTTACAGCTGAATGAGGAAGGGGAAAGGAGATGGAGGTTAGAGAAACAGGCAGGGGCTGGAACACAGGCAGAGTGAGTGTGAAGGGAAGACATTGGGGGATTTGGACTGGAGAGAGTGGCATGATGTGACTTATGCTTTGGAAAGATCACTGTGATCGTCATACAGAGAAAAAATTATAGGGGGTCCAAGAGTCAAAGTGGAAACCAGTTAGGAGGCCGTTAAACTAATGTAGGCAATAGCTCCACGATGGTAGGAGCCGAGATGTTAGAAGTAGGGTTAGAGTCAACAGGACTTACTTCTGTAGCATGGGAGAGAAATCGAGGAAGCAAGGAGGACCACCAGGTCCTTGATCAGCATGACTGGAAGAGTGAACTTGCCCTTAGCGGAGATGGGGAAGCCTGGCAGAGAAGCAAAGCCGTGAGGGAAGCCTACATTCCTGCTCTAACTGCTTGGGTTAATTTGGAGATGCTGATGAGACATCCACGTGGAGGTGTCCAGTAGGCAGTTGGATAAGTGAGTCTGGAGCTCAAGGAGAGGTCAGGGGATGAAGATACCGATTTGGGAGTTAGCATAGATATAGCATTAGGTGGAACCACTGAAATAGACATTTTCATAGGTGAAAAAGATTAAATATCAGATGCATCTTATGACTCAGCCTGATATTTAAATCTGTGAGAGACATGACAGAAGGAGGTAGAGTAGCAGAGCTGTCCAAACACTGAGCCTTGAGTTACTCTAACTACAGGCATTCCTCAGAGATACTGTGGCTTCATTCCAGACCACCACAAAAAAGCAAATACCGTGATAAAGCAAGTCAGATGAATTTTTTGATCTCCCAGTGCATATAAAACTTACATTTATACTATACTGTCATCTATTAAGTGTGCAATAACATTATGTCTAAAAAAACAATGTGCATACCTTTATTAAAAGATACTTTATTGCTACAAAATGTTAACCATCATCTAAGCTTTCAGTGAATCAATCCTTTTGCAGGTGAAGGGCATTGCTTCGATGCTGATGGCCGCTGACTGATCGCTGCTGAAGCTCGGTCGCTGCGGCAATTTCTTAACGTAAGAAAACAGTAAAGTCTGCAGCACTGATTGACTATTTCGCGAATGGTTTCTCAATAATATGAGATGCAATTTGATAGCTTTTTACCCAAAGTAGATCTTCTTTCAAAACTGGAGTTAATTCTTTCAAACCCTGCTGCTGTTTTATCAGTTAAGTTTTTGGAATATTGTTAGTCCTTTGTTGTCATTTCATTTTAGCAATCTTTACAGCATCTCCACCAGGAGTAAAATCCATTAAAAAAAAATCACTTTCTTTGCTCATCCGTAAGCAACTCCTCACCCATGAAAATTTGATGAGGAGATTGCAACAATTCAGTCACACCTTCAGGATCCACTTCTAATTCTGGTTCTCTTCCTGTTTCTGCCACATCTATGGTAGAAACTTTGATGAGGAGATTGCAACAATTCAGTCACACCTTCAGGATCCACTTCTAATTCCGGTTCTCTTCCTGTTTCTGCCACATCTATGGTAGAAACTTACTGCTTCTACTGAAGTCTTGAACCCCTCAAAGTCAGTCATGAAGGTTGGAATCAACTGCTTCCAAATGCCTGTTAATGTTGATATTTTGACCACATCCCGTGAATCATGAATGTTCTTAATGACATCTAGAATGGTGAATCCTTTCCAGGAGGTTTTCAGTTTAGTTTGCCCAGATCCATCAGAGGAGTCACTGTCTATGGCAGTTATAGCCTTGTGAAATGTATTTCTTTAATAAGAAGAATTGAAAGTTTAAATTACTCCTTGATCCATGGGCTATAGAATGGATATAAGCAGGCATGAAAACAGTATTAATCCCATTGTACGTCTCCATCAAAGCTCTTGGGTGACCAGAAACATTGTCAATGTCATATTTTGAAAGGAATTATTTTTCTAAGAAGTAGGTCTCAACGGTGGGTTTCAGATAGCCAGTAAGCCATGTTGTCAACAAATGTGCCATCATCCAGGCCTCATTGTGCCATTTCTAGAGCACTGACAGAGCAGATTTAACATCAGCCCGAAGATTTCCAGAATGGTCAGTGAGCACCGGCTCTGACTTCAAGTCACCAGCTGCCTTAGCCTCTAGTAAGAGAGTCAGTCTGCCCTTTGAAACTTTGAAGCCATGCACTGACTTTTGCTTTCTAGCTGTGAAAGTCTTAGATGGGATATTCTCCCAATTCAAGACTACTTCCTCCCCATTGAAAATCTGTTGTTCAGTGTAGCCACCTTCATGAATGATCTTAGCTGGCTCTTCTGGACAACTTGCCGCAGCTTTTCCATCAGCACTTGCTGCCTCACCTGCACTTTGATGTTATAGAGACAGCTTTTGTCCTTAAACCTCTGGAACCAACCTCTGCTACCATCCAGCTATTCTTCTGCAGCTTCCTTACCTCTCTCAGCCTTCATAGACTTGAAGAGAGTCAGGGCCTTGCTCTGGATTAGGCTTTGGCTTAAGGAGATGTTGTGGCTGGTTTGATCTTCTATCCAGATCACTAAACTTTCTCCACATCAACAATGAGGCTGTTTCACTTTCCTATCATTCATGTGTTCACTGGAGTAGCACTTTTAATATCCTTTGAGAACTTTTCCTTTGCATTCACAACTAGGCTGTTTAGTGCAAGAGGTCTCGTTTTGGGCTTATCTCAGCATTTGAAATGCCTTCCTCACTAAGCTTAATCATTTGTAGCTTTTGATTTAAACTGAGAGACGTGCAACTCTTCCTTTCATTTGAATAAGAGGTCATTGTAGGGTTATTAATTGGCCTAATTTCAATATGAATGTGTCTCAGGGGACAGGGAGGCCTGATGAGAGGGAGAAAGCTGGGGAACAGCTGGTCGGTGGAACAGAACATATACAACATTTATCTATTAAGTTTGCCATCTTATACAGGCATGGTTCGTGGTGTCCCAAAACAATGACAATACTAACATCAAAGATTATTGATCACAGATCACTATGAGAAGTACAGTTATAATGAAAAGTTGGAAATACTGCAAGAATTACCAATATGTGACAGACACAAAGGGAACAAATGCTGTTGGGAAAATGACTCTGAAAGGCTTGCTCAATGCAGCGTTGCCACAAACCTTCAATTTGTAAAAACACACTCCATGGCAAATGCACTTCAGCAAAGCGCAGTAAGCAAGGTGTGCCTGTATTAGGAACAATAAGAGGAAGAAGACCCAGCAAGGAGTGTCTGGGGCTGTAGGAAAAACACCAGGAGCTTGTGGTCCCTGGAAACCAAATCAAGGGCTTCAAAAAGAGTAGTTGGAGGGTGTCTTGTGTCAAATGCTCCTGAATGGTCAGGACAGGCATCCAGAGACATTGGCCCCTGGGTCACCCAGTGAAAATTCCTGACTGTGAGGAACTGTCAGGTGAGCTTTCGGCCACCAGCAGTTCTTTAGTGCCTGAATGTAACCTTGAGGCTTTAATTGTGGAGGATGGCAACTCCTTAAAAGCACACATGATATAAACCTATCATAAAGAGACTCCTTCTTGAGAGAAATAGGACTGATATTATTTTTCCCAAATGTTAATATTTAAACAATAAAATTCCCCATAGAGGGCAATCGCTCCACAGCTCCTGGTTTTGAATGAAGCTGGTCACCTCCATTCCTGCCCACCCCTTTCTTGTCTGAAGCCATTATTTCCTCAGAAGTTCACATATGCATTTCCTGTTCTTAGTAATTTCACCCCCTAGGAGATGAACCATAAAGAAAAAAGAGATCTGAGTGGCCCCAGGGACTGTAAACCTCCCTAGCCTGCTGCCCTGGAGGAACTTTGCTGGGGAAGGGGTGCGTGGGGGAGAGGAAGGGCCAGGGCCAGGTGTCTGCAGGCTACCAAGGTGACAGCAGTTGTCAAGTTGTTTGGACATGTGAGAGAAGGCGATGAGAGAATGGATACAGAAGGAGGGAGAGAAAGTAAGGACTGCATGGAGGTAGTCTCCAGTGGGTTTTTTTTTCACTTTCAAATCATCTTTATTGAGGTATCATTTCACACAATAAAATGTGCATTTTAAGTGTACAGTCCAATGCATTTTCACAAATATTTTTAACCATCACCAAAATCAAGATACAGAACATTTTTACCTCATAAAGGTCCTTCTGCATGCCCCTTTACAGTTCATCCTTCTTCAACTTCTGCCCAAGCAATCACTGATCTGTTTCCTGTCAATCTAGATCACTTTGAACTTTCTGGAGTTTCTTTTCTTTTTTTTTTGCTATTATTAATATACAATTACTTGAGCAACATTATGGTTACTAGACTCCCCCTATTATCAAGTCCCCACCATATACCCCATGGCAGTCACTGTCCATCAACGTAGAAGGATGTTATAGAATCACAACTTGACTTCTCTGTGTTATACTGCCTTCCCTGTATCCCCCTACCCCACCCCCACCCCCGCTACATTATGCGTGCTAATTGTAATAGCCTTTTCCCCCTTATCCCTCCCTTCCCACTCATCTTCCCCAGTCCCTTTCCCTTTGGTAACTGTTAGTCCATTCTTGGGTTCTGTGAGTCTGCTGCTGCTGTGTTCCTTCAGTTTTTTCTTTGTTTTTATACTGTACATATGAGTGAAATCATTTGGTATTTGTCTTTCTCCACCTGGCTTATTTCACTGAGCATAATACCCTCTAGCTCCATCCATGTTGTTGCAAATGGTAGCATTTGGTTTCTTCTTATGGCTGAATAATATTCCATTGTGTATATGTACCACCTCTTCTTTATCCATTCATCTACTGATGGACACTTAGGTTGCTTCCATTTCTTGGCTATTGTAAATAGTGCTGCGATAAACATAGGGGTGCATCTGTCTTTTTCAAACTGGGCTGCTGCATTCTTAGGGTAAATTCCTAGGAGTGGAATTCCTGGGTCAAATGGTATTTCTATTTTGAGTTTTTTGAGGAACCTCCATACTGCTTTCACAATGGTTGAACTAATTTGCATTCCCACCAGCAGTGTAGGAGGGTTCCCCTTTTTCCACATCCTCACCAACATTTGTTGTTGTTTGTGTTTTGGATGTTGGCCATCCTAACTGGTGTGAGGTGATATCTCATTGTGGTTTTAATCTGCATTTCTCTGATGACTAGTGATGTGGAGCATCTTTTCATGTGCCTGTTGGCAATCTGAATTTCTTCTTTGGAGAAGTGTCTATTCAGCTCCTCTGCCCATTTTTTAATTGGTTTATTTGCTTTTTGTTTGTTGAGGTGCATGAGCTCTTTATATAATTTGGATGTCAACCCCTCATCGGATATGTCATTTATGAATATATTCTCCCATACTGTAGGATGTCTTTTTGTTCTACTGATGGTATCCCTTGCTGTACAGAAGCTTTTTAGTTTGATATAGTCCTATGAGTTCATTTTTGCTTTTGTTTCCCTTGCCCGGGGAGACATGTTCATCAAGAAGGTGCTCATGTTTATATCCAAGAGATTTTTGCCTATATTTTTTTCTAAGAGTTTTATGGTTTCATGACTTACATTCAGGTCTTTGATCCATTTTGAGTTTACTTTTGTGTATGGGGTTAGACAGTAATCCAGTTTCATTCTCTTACATGTAGCTGTCCAGTTTTGCCAACACCAGCTGTTGAAGAGACTGTCATTTCCCCATTGTATATCCATGGCTCCTTTATCATATGTTAATTGACTATATATGCTTGGGTTTATATCTGGGCTATCTATTCTGTTCCAGTCTTGGGTGTTTTACATAAAAAAATGTGCAGATTTCCAGGCAAATAGTGAGTTTACTACATTGACTGCCACCAGTTAGCACAAAGAACATTAGTGGGGAGCTGGCCTTTGGGTAAAAGATGAATAGTCTTTTCTCTGCAGTGTCCATTTCTGTCTGGGCTTCCACAGGGGACAGGAGGACTGGAACAGAGGGGTTCATACCCCTGGCTCCTGGCGGCTCTCCCACACCTTTCTGTGTTGTTCATTTACTCCTCACTCATTCCTCAGGTATGGACTGAGCCCACGGCATGCCCAAACTGGCTGGCACTTCCTGGGATCCAGAGGTGAGAAAAGCCACAGGAAGCAAGTGAGAGACAGATGAAGGGCACAAAGGACAGCCAACTTAGATGGGAAGATTCAAGTGGTGAACATTCAACAGAAAATTTACAGTGAGACTGACCCACGTCCCTATTTCTGTGGCCTTTTCCCCACTGGGGTATCCATTCTGCTCTTGGGCCATCTCAGGGGCTTAGAGCAGAGAGGGAGGCTGGGGAACTGTACATGTTGGGCTGAAAGATGCCCACTTGGAGACAGAAATACTTGCCCCAGGGGGAGAGGGTTTTTCGGGGGAGGGATTTTCAGGGTCTCTCAATTCCCACTATGCAAGTAGCTGCACAACTTAAATACAAGCCAACTCTCTGGAGTAGTTTTCTTTTACCCCAAAATGTGTTGTGTCATTCAAGTTACCAAAGAAAGGGCTGAAGGCGCCACTTCCCTCCCCTCGGCACCAAGGAATGCCTGCCCGGCCTGTTGGGTTTGGGAAATGCCGAGGTTCCTCTCTCAGAACACATTCCCCAAGAGGCCAGAGTGCACCCAAGAATGCCACTGGTCCTTCTTTAATCAGAAATTTGTTTCATGTGTGTAGTTGGCCACACTAAAGTGCAGGAGGGGGGTGGCCTGGGTAAAATGACAGATATGACAGATTTCTAGGAGGCTCTCTGACAAAGCCCAGGCCCCCAGCCCCAGGAGAGTGAGCCTGTGTAGGCTTTGTTGACACCCTCACTTCACACCCCACCCCAGGAGCCCCTGTCAAATTCTACAGGGGAGGAAGAGAAGAGATGGAGAGGGGGCAGGCCCGCCACACACAGTCTGTACCACTACTTGGCTCCATTAGCCTTGCTCTCTGATATTTGTTCTTCCTTTCCCCTAGGGGAGTCAAGGGAGCAGCCCTGGGGCACCCTCAGGGCAAACTGTTTCCAGGACGAGGGAGAGGCCGGGGCAGCCTGGGGTCCTGAATGCACTTGCCGAAGCGCTGGGAGCATGGAGAGAATTGGAGGGGTGGGGGATCTAGGCATGATTTGGCCTCAGTTCTAATGTCCTCATCCACACCACTAGTACTGTCCGCTAGTGACTTTTTGTGCAGGTGACATCAATTCAAACCAGTTCTTAAGAAGCCCTTCTGGTCATATCCATCAACCGTGTCCCTTTCCCACTGTTAACTAGTGTCTCCTAAATAAAGAACAAACTCTTGTTTGTCCAAACAGTTGCTTATCTTCTAGCCCCCCACCCACCCCAAGGCAGCTGGGTGATTATAAATGAGTCACTCATTACAAAATGATTTAAGTTTATCAGATCCTGTTCATGTCTCTTTCATATCCCAATTTTCTGTAGATTCAGTGACTTCAGATGAGAAGATCTTAGCTATCATAATTTATCCCCTGAGTAATACAGGGCCTTGGCTGTATTTCAATGTCAATGACAAGAGCAGCAGTAATGCTCATATTTACTCACATTCCCGAGCACTTTCCTGGGCCAGGCATTGTGCTCAGCGCCTTATATGCATCATCTCATTTAATGCTCATAGAACCCCTGGGAGGTAAATATTATTATTTTCACTGGCATTGAAGGGAACTAATATTCTAGAAAGTCTAGGTCAGTTAATAGAGGTCACACAGGTGGTGTTGAAGAGACTTCTGCTGCCCATCCTATGTTCTCTTAGCCCACTGTTTCTCAGGGGTTCCCTTGAATCCCTAAAATCAGAAAACCTGGCACTTGTTAAATTTCAGATTCCTGGCCCCCCCTTAGACCCAGGAATCAGAATCCCTGGCAGTGCGGCCCTGAAATCTGCATTTTAAAATATATTCCTCTGGAGACCTGTATGCACATGTTTTGAGACTCACTATCCCTGGCTTTCAGGATGTTTTAAACATACTCTGTGATTTCAAAGGCCGAGGAGCTGGACGTTGCGAAGGGAGAGTGTGCTGGGCCCTGGGGGTAAAATTGGCCTCCTTCCAGTGGAGCAGTGGGAAAAACTGGAGGCAGAAGACCTGTGCTTTAGTCCTTGACTGACGATATGCTCCTTACTAAATCTCTTTTGGCCTCTATTTCTTTATTTGTAAACCAGTAATAATACATGTCTAGGTGGCTGTAAGGATCAAAAGAAATAACAGACAAATAGAATAAAATGTTGAAAGTAGAAATTCCCTACAAGGTATGTGAGATTAGCCATGAGTTTGCAGTGGGACTGTAAAGAGGGCAGGGACTTTGTGTGTGCAGAGAGGGCAGAGGGCAGCTCCCTTGCTATCTTGGGAATCTGACCTTCTTAGGAGGCGCCAGTTCCCGTACAAGTTAAAGGAAAGCATCCCTTTTAAGACAAGGAGGCACGCTTCCCATCTGGCACTGGCCATCATTTACCAAGCTGTTTCACATTGGACTGAGGTGTGCTTTCTGCCTCAGTTTCCCCATCTTTTCAGGGAAGACAAAGCACCTGTCCCTGCATGACCACACCCTCTGTTGTGCCATTTCCGTAGGCCAGAATTATTCAGCATTCTCTGTGTACCAGGATTATTGTCATTTATCTAAGCCTCACAATGGTGCTATGAAGTCTGTACTTCTTTAGACCCATTTGGTAGATGGGGGAACAGACTCGGGGGTCTAAGTAGTCTGCCCAAGCTGGTAAGTGGTGGAGCTCCAGGACTGGCACCCTCACCTCCACCCCACACTCCTGGGGAAAGCATTAGGAAAGGGTCGGGTCTGACGGCGAGGTAAGCTTTGGGTTGTTCTGAGGCCTCAGAAGGAACATCCATCTGGGAAGGCCATGCCTTCCTTTCCCTGCCCTTCTACCATGCGGCCTGTTACCCAATTAGGGAGGGAAATAATTGGTAGTGGAGAACGCCTCTACCAGTGGTAATTAGCTCCTGGGCTGTGTAGCAGTACTCAAGCTACATTTCACTTTATGCTGTGAAACCTTAATTATAATATAAACAGCTGCCCTTCAGCCCTGTGGGCAGCCTTCCACCGCCTCCCTTCTCTGCCCTCTGAAAGGTGCCTCCCTTAGGAGTGGTCAGGAAGGTCCAGGAGCAGGAAGGGCCTTGTGCGGAGAAGGGTGTGTGCACAGTGGGGTTGGGGACTAGGCTGTAGGGAGTCCCTGCCAGGGCCCACCGTCAGATGAGGAAGTCGACGTCAGCATCCCCATCTTGGAACCATTGAGAGGCTCCTGGGGCCGCAAATCCCAGAAGTGGGCAGCCAGCCCAGTGCCACTTGGCTTCATGGGGTTCAACAGGGTACGATGCAGTTTCAGGGTAATACCTCTTTCTGTTTACTTGCCTCTCAAGGAGAGCAGACTCTTCCCTTCTAGATTCAGACTATGGCCATGTAAGGGTGTATTGAGTGCCAGCACTCTCTAAGTACTGTTCTAGGCATGGTCATAAGTCATTCCAAATTTAAACTTCTTAGCACTTGTATACACAGGGAATTAACAACCCCATTCAGCTGTTGAGGAAAATGAGCCTTTGAAAATTTAATCAGCGATAAGGCTGGAAATGCAAATAACCCTGTGAAACACTTAAGTTCAGGTAGTTTGATGGAAGTTAGATATTCTTGTTTAAGCAGGGGGAAGCAGAGGCAGGGGTGGGTCTCCACCGGGCATCTGAGAGGGCCCAGGAGCAGGGGATTGACGACGGGATGTAGAAACGAGGGGCTGAAGCTGCTGCTTTGCGGGGCTCACAGATTTGCCTGGGTTGGGTCGCAGTGCCCCACCAGAGACCATTGGGTTTAGAGGCTGGACTGAATGGATGAGGAATCAGTTTGGGGAGATGGGGTAGTCTGACCGTCAGTGCACTCTCATTGATCTCTGTGAGCCAGATGCAACAATGTGAGCTTCCCAGTGGTCTTTAAAGTGAGCAAGACAGTCCCCAGAAGAGCAGGGACAGTTGTTTCAACTTTAAAAAAAAATCATCTCTTCTTTTTAATTTCCAATTTCTAAATGTTTTATAATGGGCATATGCACAATAGGACATTTATCTAATCTATGCACAAATAAATATATGTACTTTGTAGTATGCATTTTCTCCCATGCTCAAGAATGTTTTACAACTTGGGTATATGTGTATAATCAAAAAGTTTGAAGTCTGCTGGGCTAGATGTTAACATGGTTACATGGTTTTCTAGTTTTAAATATATATATATGCTCAAGGGGTAGGGCTTATTCACTGTGTTAATGACTTGGAGTGGTAATAATTATTACTCATCATGCACCCATGGCTTTGCTCTCTTATTAATCTGGCAGAAATAAGATAAAGTGATATCTAGAGTGTAGACGCTGAAGCCAGACTACCTGGATTCAAATCCCTGCTGGGTCATCTACTGGCTGTGTGACTTATGGTAAGTTCCTAAGCCTTTCTGTGCCTCAGTGTCTTCATTGGTAGAATGCAGCTCATAGACTCTAATTGACAGCTTAGGGTGGCTGTGAGAAGTACATGAGTTAATGCATGTAAAGAGCTCCAAACAGTGCTCGACCCTGAGTAATCGCTAAATGTTGTTAGTGAGATGGGATAAGGAAAGAGAAGGAAATGGGGGCTCAGAGAGGTGGTAGAGGAGATGGCATTGCAGCTCAAGCCTGGCTGATTCCAAAACTCAGGCATTAGGACCCACAAGAGAACTATTCTAAGTCCTTACTATTAACCAGGTGGGTCTGAGAAGATATATCTGCTTCTAAAGAATCTATGCTTCTAAACCTCCTAGCTGGCCTGCCCTTCCATTTCCCTAGGACAACAGAGAAAGGATACATCTCCTCTCAGTGGGAAGACCCTCCAGGTTGTCCCTCGATGCCATCAACCTCAATTCCATCTCTTTATGGCCCTCCAGAACTGCTCCCACCCCAATGCCTCGGGGCGTTTTTGATCCAAAGAGGAATTCTAGAGCCTTCTGGAACTACAGACAAGACAATCAGGAATATTGCAGAAAGGAAGGTGCTGCACAGGGCTCAGGAAGCAAAGGATGAGCTTTCATGGGGCACCCAGGGGACGGTATGTGGGGGGAAGGCACCTGGCTGTGTCTCAAGCAGTACCTCTTCCCTCTGCTATCCTTGATGGTCCTTGAATATGACCCCCACTTCCTTGATGGCCTTTGAGTGTGGCACCCACACATCCTAGTTCTATGTAAAATCTAGGAGCAAGATGTCTTTGCTGTAAAGACGTTGAAACTTTTGGGGAGGTTTCAGCAATTTGAATTAAAGTCCTTGAATGATTTTTTGTAGTTTTTACATCATGTTAACTGACTACAACTTTACCTTCTCCATTCACTTCCAAGAAGTCCTTCTTAATGAAGAGTTGAAGGATGAAGCTTATGCTTACTCAACATGGGACAGGCTCGCCAGCTTCATTTCATGTTACTTCTTACATCTTGGCTGATAGGACAAGGGAAGCCTCTCAGGAGACAATTTAAATGGTGCTTAAAGAAATCCCCAGCCAATAAAAAGTTGCTTACAGAGTTATAAAGCCTCTCTGTATCAGTTACTTTAACCCCTTAATCTCAGCTATCCAATTGCAGGTTTACAAACCCTTGGGGACTACTGTAATAAGTAAACTTAAGAGGAATGGTCTCATTCAGTGTGTGCTAAAATGCCCAAGGCTGGTAGTAGGAAAAAAGAGCTACCTCTCAGTTCTTTCATAAAATCGGTTCCTCAAGTTAGAAAGAATAGCTCCCTCAAGACTTGCCCTATGGACTGCCTTTCACGGGCTAGTTCATATTTATAAGCTAATTTGCCTGGAAATAAATCTCTTTAACACACTCAACTAACTCCAAAAGGTGTGTCCCAAGGGAGCCAATCTTCCTAAATAAACTGGCTCAAGAAAGGTTTTAGCAGCAGAATTTTCAATCCTGGAATTTCCATCTTCAGCAATAGACCACTTGGAGACATAGAGAACATGGAGTTTAAGAAGCTGCTACATTGAATCCAGACACCTCAAACAATCTTGATGCGTGTACCTGGTTAAGAAGGTAGCATTGGAAAGAAACAGGTTTTTGTTATTCAAGCCTCAAGCTCAGTAATGCTCCATCTGACCTGAGATTAATCTGGACAGCAGTAGTGTTTTTTGTCTGCCACAATTTCTTCCCATGCATCCAGACAAGAGGGCATGTGATCTGGAAAATATGAGATTTTCCTCCCTCCCTCCTCCTTCCTTTCCTCCTTTTTTCCACCCCTTCCCTCCCTCCCTTCCTTTTTTCCTTCCTTCCTTTTCATCTCTTGAGGGTAAAAAAGGGCATCCCACAAAAGTTAAAATGAAGCTTTAGCAGAGCTCTGTTCCTTGGTTTTGATTTTTTTTTTTTTTTTGGTGGGAGCTTATACAACCTCATCTCAAAACTGGATGTGTTTTTATTACATAAGTTTCTTGAGATACAATTAACATACAATAAAGCTATCTAATTACCGAGCTGTTTTGAGTCATAAGTTAAATTAAAAAAAAACACCTGTGAGATTCAAGATGGTGGTGTGAGAGGTGAGACAGAGAACTCCACCCAAAACCACGAATAGTACGAAAATATAGTTAATTAATACAACTAACCCTAAAACACCAACAGGAAAGACGGCTGCACCAGACTGTATACAAACATGAACAGAGCAGACCTCGCGAAACTGGGTAACGTACCAGAGCCGTGATTGGGCGGGACCCGAGCCCTTCCTCCACCCCAGCTCACAGGTGGGAGGAAGAGAAATGGAGTGGGGGAGGAGGTGGACGCCTAAGACTGCTGAACACCTAGCCCTGCTTTGCAAGCAGAAACCTACACTGGGTGGTGCTCTGGAGGTTGGGGAGCAGGGACAGGCGGAGTGCCTAAGAGACTGCCATTCTGGCCATTTGTGGAGGACAGGATCCACATCCAGCTCCTCTGTGTCAGAGAAAAGGCAGGCAGTCTGAGAGAGACTTCCTAGCAGTGAGAGGGCTGCTGAGGCAGGGTTTGAACTGAGCTTGCTGTGCAGGAGGAGAGGTGCACAAGGTTGTCTGAGCGTGCTTTGCCCAGCAGGTTGGGAACTTTGAGGAGCTTCTGGCCCTCCATCTCCCTGGCTGCCTACTCAGCTCCGAAGGCCCCCACTGTGACACACAGCCTGCCAAGCCTTCCTCCTGGCCTGACAGCACCGGCTCACAAACTGGCAGTCACTGCACTGGTGTCAGGCCAGCCAGAGGGAGGCCTGCCTACAACAGCTAGAGACGCCGAGCACAGAGGCTTACACCTGTGTTTTGGCCCACTGGCTGTGATACTGGAGACAGGCACCACAGATGGGAATCAGGAAATAGATCTTTCCTACCCCCAGGCACTAGCTCCGCTCCCCTACAGCCCCCAACCTCACTCTAGGGGCTGAGCAGCTCCACAGACTGGAGCTTCTGGGAACTACAGGGCAGCACACAAAAATATGAAACATCAAAAGAACTTAGTTCAGACCAAAATCTCACAAACCCCAGAAAAAGGACCAAATGAAACTGAACTCACCAATCTTCCTGAAGGAGAGTTCAAAATAAAAATCATAAACATGCTTATGGAGGTACAGAAAAATATTCAAGAACTCAGGAATGAATTTAAGATGGAGATTCAATCATTAAGAAATTCCATATCTGAAATGAAACATACAATGGAAGGATTTAAAAGCAGATTAGATGTAGTAGAAGAGATGGTAAATGGAATAGAAATTAGAGAAGAGGAATACAAAGAAGCTGAGGCACAAAAGAAAAAACAATCTCTAAGAATGAAAGAATATTGAGAGAACTGTGTAACCAATCCAAAAGGAACAATATTCTCATTATAGGGGTACCCGAAGAAGATGAGAGAAAAAAAGGGATAGAAAGTGTCATTGAGGAGGTAATTGTTGAAAGCTTCCCCAATTTGGGGAAGAAGATAGTCTCTCAAGCCATGGAGGTGCACAGATCTCCCAACACAAGGGACCCAAGGAAGACAACAGCAAGACATACAGTAATTAAAATGGCAAAGATCAAGGATAAGGACAGACTATTAAAAGCAGCCAGAGAGAGAAATAAGATCACATACAAAGGAAAGCCAATCAGGCTATCATCAGATTTCTCAGCAGATTACAGGCCAGAAGGGAGTGGCATGATGTATTTAATGCAATGAAGCAGAAGGGCCTCGAACCAAGAATACTCTACCCAGCAAGGTTATCATTTAAATTTCAAGCAGGGATTAAACAATTTTCAGATAACCAAAAGCTGAGAGAATTTACCTCCCACAAACCACCTCTACAGTGCATTTTGGAGGGACTCCTATAGATGGAAGTATTCCTAACACAAAATAGATGTCACCCAAGGGATAGACAAAGAGTACAGAATATGATTCATAACATACAAAGAATGGAGGAGGAAGAAAAAGGAGGAAAAAAATAAAGAATCTTTAGGTTGTGTTTGTAATAGCATACAAAGTGAGTTAAATTAGACTGGTAGATAGTAAGGGAATTACTCTTCAATATTGGTAACCACAGATCTAAAGCCTGCATTGACAATAAGTATGTACCTATCGATAATCACCCTAAATGTAAATGGTCTGAATGCACCAATCAAAAGACACAGAGTCACTGAATGGATAAAAAACAAGACCCATCTATATATGCCTACAAGAGACTCACTTCAAACCCAAAGACATACATAGATTGAAAGTAAAGGGATGGAAAAAGATATTTCATGCAAATAATAGGGAGAAACAAGCAGGAGTTGCAGTACTTGTATCAGACAGAATAGACTTCAAAACAAAGAAAGTCACAAGAGACAAAGAAGGACATAACATAATGATAAAGGAGTCAGTCCAACAAGAGGATATAACTATTATAAACATCTATGCACCCAACACAGGATCACCTACATATGTGAAACAAATACTAACAGAATTAAAGGGGGAAATAGAATGCAATGCATTCATTTTAGGAGACTTCAACACACCACTCACTCCAAAGGACAGATCAACCAGACAGAAAATAAGTGGACAGAGGCACTGAACAACGTATTAGAACAGATGGACCTAACAGACATCTACAGAACACTCCATCCAAAAGCAACAGGATACACATTCTTCTCAAGTGCACATGGAACATTTTCAAGAATAGATCATATACTAGGCCACAAAAAGAACCTCAGTAAATTCAAAAAGACTGAAATTGTACCAACCAGCTTTTCAGATCACAAAGGTATGAAACTAGAAATAAATTACACAAAGAAAACGAAAAAGCCCACAAACATATGGAGGCTTAATAACATGCTACTAAATAATCAATGGATCAATGACCAAATAAAAACAGAGATCAAGCAATATATGGAGACAAATGACAACAATAATTCAACACCACAAAATCTGTGGGACACAGCGAATGCCGTGCTAAGAGGGAAATATATTGCAATATAGGCCTACCTCAGGAAAGAAGAACAATCCCAAATGAATGGTCTAAACTCACAATTAATGAAACTAGAAAAGGAACACCCCTATGTTTATCGCAGCACTATTTACAATAGCCAAGAAATGGAAGCAACCTAAGTGTCCATCAGCAGATGAATGGATAAAGAAGATGTGGTACATATACACAATGGAATATTATTCAGCCATAAGAAGAAAACAAAACCTACCATTTGCAACAACATGGATGGAGCTAGAGGGTATTATGCTCAGTGAAATAAGCCAAGCCGAAAAAGACAAGTATCAAATGATTTCACTCATATGTGGAGTATAAGAACAAAGAAAAAATACTGAAGGAACAAAACAGCAGCAGACTCACAGAACCCAAGAACGGACTAATAGTTACCAAAGGGAAAGGGACTGGGGAAGATGGGTGGGAAGGGAGGGATAAGAGGGAAAAAGGGGCATTACGATTAGCAGATGTAATGTTGGGGGGGCACGGGGAGGGCTGTACAACTCAGAGAAGACAAGTAGTGATTCTATAGCATCTCACTACACTGATGGACAGTGACTGTAATGGGGTTGGTGGGGGGGACCTGATGAAGGGGGTAGTTTAATAGCCATAATATTGCACATGTAATTGTAGATTAATGATACCAAAATAAATTATATAAAAAAAAAAGAAACTAGAAAAGGAAGAACAAATGAGGCCCAAAGTCAGTAGAAGGAGGGACATAATAAAGATTAAAGCAAAAATAAATAAACTTGAGAAGAATAAAAAAATGGAGAGAATCAATGAAAGCAGGAGCTGGTTTTTCGAGAAAATAAACAAAATAGATAAACCCCTAGCCAGACTTATCAAGAAAAAAAGAGTCTACACACATAAACAGAATCAGAAACGAGAAAGGAAAAATCACTACGGACATCACAGAAATACAAAGAATTATGAGAGAATACTATGAAAAATTATATGGTAAAAAACTGGATAACCTAGAAGAAATGGACAACTTTCTAGAAAAATACAACCTTCCAAGACTGACCCAGGAAGAAACAGAAAATCTGAATAGACCAATTACCAGCAAAGAAATTGAATTGGTAATCAAAAAACTACCTAAGAACAAATCCCCTGGACTAGATGGTTTCACTGCTGAATTTTATCAAACATTTAGTGAAGACCTAATACCCATCCTCATTAAAGTTTTCCAAAAAGTAGAAGAGGAGGGAATACTCCCAAACTCATTCTATGAAGCCAACATTACTCTAATATCAAAACCAGGCAAAGACATCACAAAAAAAGAAAATTACAGACCAATATCCCTGATGAACGTAGATGCAAAAATACTCAACAAAATATTAGCAAACCAAATTCAAAAATACATCAAAAAGATCATCCATCATGATCAAGTGGGATTCATCCTGGAGATATGCAAGGATGGTACAACATTCGAAAATCCCTCAACATCATCCACTACATCAACAAAAAGAAGGACAAAAACCACATGATCATCTCCATAGATGCTGAAAAAGCATTTGACAAAATTCAACATCCATTCATGATAAAAACTCTCAACAAAATGGGTATAGAGGGCAAATACCTCAACATAATAAAGGCCATATATGACAAACCCACAGCCAACATTATACTTAGTAGTGAGAAGCTTAAAGCTTTTCCTTTAAGATCAGGAACAAGACAAGGATGCCCACTCTCTCCACTTTTATTCAACATAATTCTGGAGGTCCTAGCCATGGCAATGAGACAACACAAAGAAATAAAAGTCATCCAGATTGGCAAAGAAGAAGTCAAACTGTCCCTGTTTGCAGATGACATGATATTGTACATACAAAATCCTAAAGAATCCACTCCAAAACTACTAGATCTAATATCTGAATTCAGCAAAGTTGCAGGATACAAAATTTAATACACAGAAATCTGTTGCATTCCTATATACTAATGATGAACTAGCAGAAAGAGAAATCAGGAAAACAATTCCATTCACAACTGCATCAAAAGCATAAAATACCTAGGAATAAACCTAACCAAGGAAGTGAAAGCCTTATACTCTGAAAACCCCAGGACACTCATGAGAGAAATTAAAGAAGAAACCAATAAATGGAAACACATCCCATGCTCATGGATAGGAAGAATTAATATTGTCAAAATGGCCATCCTGCCTAAAGCAATCTACAGATTCATTGCAATCCCTATCAAAATACCAACAGCATTCCTCAATGAACTAGAGCAAATAGTTCTAAAATTCATATGGAACCACAAAAGACCGTGAATAGCCAAAGCAATCCTGAGAAGGAAGCATAAAGCAGGGGGAATTACGCTCCCTGACTTCAAGTTCTACTACAAAGCCACAGTAATCAATACAATTTGGTACTGGCACAAGAACAGACCCATAGACCAATAGAACAGAATAGAGAGCCCAAATATAAACCCAAGTATATAAGGTCAATTAATATATGATAAAGGAGCCATGGGTATACTCTGGGGAAATGACAGCCTCTTCAACAGCTGGTGTTGGCAAAACTGGACAGCTACATGTAAGAGAATGAAACTGGATCATTGTCTAACCCCATACACAAAAGTAAATTCAAAATGGATCAAAGACCTGAATGTAAGTCATGAAACCATAAAACTCTTAGGAAAAACATAGGCCAAAATCTCTTGGACATAAATATGAGCAACTTCTTCATGAACATATCTCCCCGGGCAAGGGAAACAAAAGCAAAAATGAACTCATAGGACTATATCAAGCTAAAAAGCTTCTGTACAGCAAAGGACACCATCAATAGAACAAAAAGACATCCTACAGTATGGGAGAATATATTCATAAATGACATATCCGGTAAGGGGTTGACATCCAAATTATATAAAGAGCTCATGCACCTCAACAAACAAAAAGCAAATAAGCCAATTAAAAAATGGGCAGAGGAGCTGAATAGACACTTCTCCAAAGAAGAAATTCAGATTACCAACAGGCACATGAAAAGATGCTCCACATCGCTAATCATCAGAAAAATGCAAATTAAAACCACAATGAGATATCACCTCACACCAGTAAGGACAGCCACCAGCCAAAAGACAAACAACAACAAATGTTGGTGAGGATGTGGAAAAAGGGGAATCCTCCTAAACTGCTGGTAGGAATGTAAATTAGTTTAACCATGGTGGAAAGCAGTATGGAGGTTCCTCAAAAAACTCAAAATAGAAATACTATTTGACCCAGGAATTCCACTCCTAGGAATTTATCCTAAGAATGCAGGAGCCCAGTTTGAAAAAGACATATGCATCCCTATGTTTATCGCAGCACTATTTACAATAGCCAAGAAATGGAAGCAACCTAAGTGTCCATCAGTAGATGAATGGATAAAGAAGAGGTGGTACATATACACAATGGAATATTATTCAGCCATAAGAAGAAACCAAATGCTACCATTTGCAACAACATGGATGGAGCTAGAGGGTATTATGCTCAGTGAAATAAGCCAGGAGGAGAGGGACAAATGTCAAATGATTTCACTCACATGTGGAGTATAAGAACAAAGAAAAAGCTCAAGGAATAAAACAGCAGCAGACTCACAGAACCCAAGAATGGAGTAACAGTTACCAAAGGGAAAGGAACTGGGGAAGATGTGTGGGAAGGGAAGGATAAGGGGGAAAAAGGGTCATTACAATTAGCACGTATAATGTAGCTGGGGGGGCGGGAGGGTGACATGGGGAAGGCAGTACAACACAGGGAAGACAAGCAGTGATTCTATAGCATCTTACTACGCTGATGGACAGTGACTGTAAAGGGGTATGTGGTGGGGACTTGATAATAGGGAAAGTCTAGTAACCATAATGTTGTTCATGTTTTTGTACATTAATGTTAGCAAAATTAAAAAAAAAAAACACGTGTGAAACTCTCTGTACAATGCTCAGTGCTGACTGAATTATACATGTGATATAACCACTGATCCATTTGTTTATTTAAAAGTTCTCAATAGCTCCTCATTTCCTACAGAACACTCCAAAACCTCAAAAATTTAAGACTCAGTAATTCCACCCCACTCTTCATTCTAGTCTTATCTGCTGCTACCATCTCTTATACCTATGTCAGATAAAAACAGATGCCAGGGAAAGTTTCTGTCTCTCAGATTTCCCCATGCTGCTCCATCTCTGCCTATCATGGCCCTGCCCATCCTTCAAGATCAGAAGCCAACTCTTCCAGGAAGCTCTCCTAATCACTCCAGCTAGTAATGATTTCTTTTTCTATGGCCTCTCTCAATACGCTATATTGCTTTTAAGGTATTGACCCCATTCTGTTTTGTATTAACTATATGCCATGACTAGCTTCCTTCTTTCATATAATTTTGATAAACATTCACTGAGTAGCTGTAATATGTGGGCAGTGAGCTAGGCATGGGGTGGGGCAGGACAGAGATACAGAGATGCATGATATGATGTTCGCTCTGGAAGAGCTCATGGCCTGGTGGCAGACCTAGAGATCGCAAGCCCCGCTGTGTTCAGTTCTGTATCTCCCACATTGTCTAAAATGTCCCACACATACCAGATAAAGATGCTAATAAAATCAGAGAGTGTTAAAGGGAAAAAAGATCAGCATGTTTAATGTAATTTCCTCATCTAGCAAAAGAGGAAACTAAGGCTCAAGTAGGTTAAATAACAAGTCCCAGATCACTATTGACTCCAGAGTTATAAGTGGAATGCTATAAATAATTACCACTACCCAAACTGAGAAGATCGGTCATGTGGACTGCTGTTGCTATTGCATTCCCTAAAATCCAGAGTGGCCCTTGGTCACAGATGTACATTTTTTCCCATGGAAATAAAGACCATTTCTTCTGAGGTGCCACTCTTTGACCTCAGTGGAATTTGGGTTTGAATAATCCATCAACCACTTACTGGCTGGATACTCTGGGATGACAGAGTTAATATCTCTGATTTTAGTTTTCCTTGTCTGTAAAATGAGGATGGTATTATTTATTTTGTAGAATCATTATGAGGGTTACATTAATATGTGAATTATATTAATGTATGAAATGAAAATGAGTCCAGACCTACCCCAGTAAGTGTTGGTAGTGGTGATGGTAGTGACAGTGGTTGGAGTAAATGTGGTAATTCGAACACAGCTGCAAAATTTGAATTAACTTTCTGTGTCTTGAAGCAGTCATTTCTTAACTTAGTCCCCTAGTGATTTGGGAGGTGTCCACATTTTTAGATTCCAGGGTTTCCACTTCCATATTTATCAACCAATCCCCGTGGCACTTTGATGTGTCAGAAAGAAATTTGTTTCACCAGAGTTTTGGGGTCTTTTTCCTATTCAGCTAAGCTCTGTGTCTTCAAACGCACATAACCCATTGCAGGGTGAAGTATGCAGTGAGGAATAAAAGTGATGCTCTTATACTATGAATAATTTTGACAATTCTCCCCCATCCTACCTACGTGTCTCTTTCTACATGCTCCCAGGAACTAGTCCTCCCTGGACTGAACACATCTTCTCACTGATTCCTTGAGGTCAACTTCCAATATTGCGTGACTAGTTCAGACCCTCCTCTTTCTCAGCCCTGCTTCATACTGATTCTGTGTCCCAGTTTACTGCTCCAGGCAGTGACCTAACTAATTCCACATTTCCTTGATCTGGAAAAGCCAGGCTTTAGAAGGTTTCTCAGTTCTAACAACAAGAAATCAAGCAGTGAGAGTTGAGGATGAAGGCTGGTACTCATGGTGGAGAGAGGACAGAGGCTGGCTGTCCTACACCTGTCTCATACCAGTACTCATACTGCCACTGTATTTTAGACAAGCTATCAGCTACAATTTCAAAATTACTCTCAACTTTACTTTTATTGAAGGAAATAGAAAAGAAGATAGGGAATATACTGGTAATTAGATTGGGTTAAAAAAATTACTTCTAGAGAATGTGTTAGGGTGACAGCAGATACAGACCGTTTTATCCTTTCTATGTACAGCATCACTGCAGCATGATCTCTGGTGTACAGATTACTAGTTTATGATTGAAAGATTCTCCAGGTGGCTTCTGAATCACCAAAAATCAAAAGGCACAAAAGGTTATATTGCAACGAGTATATTTTTGACATGGAAAATATTACACCTATCTCTTGTTCCTTGAAAATCAGTTATTTGTGAAGGCATATACGGTGAACTTTAGCCAACTTTAATATCCAGTGGACCAGAATACTCACATAATTTGAAGCTGTAAGGGTTTATCGAGCATCTATCCTAAGCCAGGTCTTTGTTAAGCACTCTGGAGAAGCAATTCTTAACCTATGTCTGTGGAATTCTGAGAGGTTTATGAATGGACTTCACGAGTGTGAACGCTCTCTGTTGCAAAAATTGCCATCTGTATATCTTTGTTCATTTTTCTATGAGAGAGTCCATAGCTTTCACCAGCACTGTTGTGAGTTCTAAGTAGACTTCATGTCAAGACCCTCAATAAACAGGTGTTTTCTCCATGGTCCATGCCTGGGAAAGCACACGGTAGATGCTTTAGTGCAAGAGGGACACTGTCAAAAAAAAAAAATGTTTCCAAGCATTAGCTAAATTTGTCTTACAAAATTGTTAATCCAAGAGTAGATTTCTGGCTCTAACAAAGTCACTCCAAAGTGATTCCATTCTTTTTGTTTGATTCATTTATTTTTTTACTCTGTTTAGGGGAACATCGCTCAGACCTTGGGATGGTACAGCATGCACATTCTTCCCCACCTCCCACCATGACAATTCCTTTCCTCATCTTTTTTCTCCAGTACCTTAATTTTTTTCTTGCTCCAAATTCCTCACCTTGTCTATTCCCTCTCTTTGCTTCTCTCATTCCCTCTCAGTTCCTTTCCCCTGCCCTTGGCTGGAAATCTGCTCTGTAATTCACAACAGAGCAGCTGTCGTTGGCTGGGAGAACTGGGCTCCTTGGTTTTAGATGGCCCTGGAACAAGGCAATGACTTTGGTCCCTGGGCTCCTCAATAGACTGAACAACAAAGCTGTGGTGAAAGAAGGTGTCTTCTAAGAAGTTCACATTACACCCTGTAGTAAAAGGAAATGGTGATACTATTACAGCCACCAGTTTCTTCCCATTGTCTTCCTTGTCAAAAACATGCCCCCTCCAAAGGGATGGGATGTGTTTCAGTACAATTTGAGAATGTTCAGTAACCCAATATTATCTTCATTTCCCTTCTTGTTTCATGTTACTCTCTGGTCCTTGAGTTCTCCCAAGTTCACAGTGGTCCATGACATGACAGCGGCTCGCTAACTTTCCCATTATACTTAGAGTCAATGGGAGAACAATAGATTGTGTTATTCTGTATTTCACTTCCCTGTCACTCAGTGTTTTATCTCCGTTGATACCCCGGTACCAGACACAGAAACCAAAGTAGGTTGCCTTGTCTTCGGAGAATCTTGAATGCCTTTTGTTCAGAGAGGCGTTTTGTATTCATCAGTCAACTGAGGACTCAGCCTGAAGAAGCCCTCAGTCAGCACACAGCCCCTGGTGAAAAAGGGATACTCGCGCCGTAAAATATTCATAGCAAAAGGCACCACAGTCATGTTCACCTTTTGGCCCCCTGAGCCCTAAAGGATCACCACCAGTGACCTGCAAATCTTGGGGACATGAACATTTCCTGGATGAAATAACCTGCCATGTCTCATATCCACACTTGATATTAAACCTATTCACACAGGCCCACTTATCTTCCTACTCAATCTGCCAACGCGGCTGTGTCAAACAGTTTTAATAAAAGTCCAAAGGTGAAATGATAGTGATCAAAGTTTAACCCGATTTCTTGCCCCTCTTCTTCAAAAGAGGTAATGGATAGTCTTCCCCCCACCCCCACCCCATATGCTGCCTCTTGAAATGACTCTCCTGCTGCTTAGAGACAGTACTGAGACCCTATTAAATGGCATGTTGCTCATGTTTCTGAAGAATAAAATCTTGCCAGATCAATAAATTCATGTCTAAACAGAAAGTAACTGAAGAATATAATGGCTGTTAATTGGACGAAATCAGTTGATGACTATTAGGTGTCAAATTCAACTACAAAATAATCGACAGAACCCACAATAACACGGAGTGACAGAGGGAAAAGAGGAGCAGGGAATGTAAAACACCACTTAGAAGAAGATTTACCCTCTCAGAGTTCCTGATAAAAAGAAACTACTCAAAATTCCAGGAAGCTCTGTGTTTTTATGTCGATCTAGATTTCAAGGGCAAAGAGGACCTACTTCCATGGTAAATAATGTAAGTAGGCTAGGAAAAAGAAACTTAGTGAATGAAGCCCATGCTCATCACAGTAATGTACACCTACTTTACTTAGTGTCTATTATACATTGGATACTTATAACTCCAGAGGGAAAAATCCTGGGGCAAAATACCTTTGAAACCGAAATCAGTTAAAGGGAGAAATAAAGTGGGAGGAACCCATTTATTTCTTACAAGAGGTCCACTTCTGCTCTCCCATGTCTCTCACAACCAAGCTGCAAAAGAAGAGCCTCCCATCCAACCTCTCTGGTCCAGAAAAGCCCTCGCTTGCCCTGTAATTACCTATTGATATGTAGACAAACTACTTCTCTCCACCCCTTGGAAAAACCTATTATACAGAGATGCACTAAAACCAGGTGAGAGATCCTGGAAATACGGCAATTTTACTCACAATATTGTACTAGGCATTTTACATGCAAACACAAGAGGGTTAAAAGAAAGTCCAAGAAACTTATCAACAGATTTTACTTCGGCCTGCATTTTATCAAATACGACTCTCTGGGGAATGGATACTCAAAGTAAGTAGACCCTGGCCAACTCTATACCACACAAGAGGGGTCTTTAAGAAAGGATTTGTTTTAACTTCCCAGTACCTTTAGAAATGAGAAGGATTTAGGTAAAGAATGGCAAAGAGAACCCAACTCAAACAAGTGTTGGACAGACCTACCTGCTCCCTTCAACACTAGATTATGAAGAATTCTGAGTCTGTGTCTAGACTCAGAAGGAAAAAACAACAAAATCTATCCTGGAAAAGCAACTTCTGCCAAGAACATGAGTGGACAAGTCAGTAGGCTTTTGTCATTCTAGGCTAAGACCTAAGTGTTCTTGATTACAAAATCTGTTTAAACCTCAGAACACAAGAAGGGCTGCAGAGGATTACAAAGCAGTTGATTTTGATGGAAATGTAGACACTAATTTCATATTAGGCACCTAGAGCTCTCTGGAGAGACGGCTTCTGCCAATCTAATGAATAAATAAAATACAAATACAGCTCCACATGTGTTCAAGCCTGTGTGCCCCAGGGAGATAGTGTCTTGGAATTCAGTAATCAAGTTACCTGAAACTCTGTGCTGGGCCCATCAAGGAGACCAGGCTGCTTCAGTGTCCAGACTTCCAGGACCTATCAGTAGCAAATCTGGCCCCAAAGAAAGCAAATAATTAAGCAGGTCATTAGGACGCCTATAAAAGTACAGATGTGTAGCTACGCCCGGCTGTTAACTTCAAAAGGTGACCAAAAGGCAGAGATTCTTTGCAGTAAAGGAAAAAGCAATGGAAAAAGTGACGTCTTGTGACACCCAAGGGCCACCCGAGTAGGAGTTTATTCCACAAAAACCTACTCCAGCCCCAGCAGGTCAAGTAGCTTCCCCATTGGTATGTGCTCTTAGAATTCACCCAGGGTTAGGCTGTCTCTGAGGTCTGCTCTCCCCACAAATACAGCAGGTGCTGGAAGGGAAGAGGGTTTCCCCCAAGAGGCCAGCAGACCAGGGATTCCCAGAGCTTGCCCTCTGGCCTTGGCTGGGGCAAAGCTGTGAAGTGTTCTCCATTTCCTTCCTTCAGGGCCCTTCCCACTCACAAGCCCCATGACCTCAAATTACCCAGAGTCTTGTTTAGAAAGGGGAGGAGAATCAATTAAACTCACTCACACTCAAATGTAAAAGACCCAAATATCCTAAGTTCATTTGAAATTTCAATGGTTCTCCAGAAAGAGGACAATTATTTAATGGTAGAATTTTAGGCACTGTGGTCC
This sequence comes from Smutsia gigantea, assembly GCA_032199065.1. Taxonomy (NCBI): domain Eukaryota; kingdom Metazoa; phylum Chordata; class Mammalia; order Pholidota; family Manidae; genus Smutsia; species Smutsia gigantea. Next base: position 562 of record JAVSCE010018226.1, on the reverse strand, counting down.
TGTGTGGGGACAATATTTTAGACTCTTAGAAGTCTGTTCTTTCCTATCCCCAAATCATATTTCCCATTCAAGTAAAGGTAAAGCCTGCCCTCATGTAATGCAGACCTGCAGCTCCACGTCAGTACAGCTTCTTTAGGCTTATAATATCTAGGCTTAAAATGGACTGTCGTGGTTGGGCTGAAGGATATTGGTATCAGGACATCCTTCAGTCCCTCCCAATTCTAATCTGACCCCAACTGGTTTTGGAGTTGGTAAAAATGAGTTTAAAAAGCCAATAATAGAGACTTAATTTGGCTGGGGTCAGACTACCCTGAGCGTTTACTTGGGAAAGTGTCGGAATATCTTTATTAATTCTTCCTTCCCCTCTGTCCGCCCTCCTGCCATCCACTGGAAATAACATGTCATTGGGTACAATTTTTCATTTTTAGAAGATCTGTATTCCTTTACCAAATTTATTTATCCAGTGGAGCCCTGATGTGATGTAATTTTGAGGAAGGACAACACTGAGCAGTTGTAATTATTTCTTAATATTTAAAAGCTCCCTTGGTTAATGTGTTTTCAG